>OVAN01002545.1:0-32970 GCA_900406275.1 Anastatica hierochuntica
AGGTTAACAGATCCGGGAGGGACCCTGGCCAGGTGAACCGGGGTGTTACAGTAAGTTTTACTAAAAGAACTTATTTACTCTCAAATGTAAGTTTTATAAGATTCTAAAAGGAAATGAAGCAAGAAAATTTGGACGATGAGGAAATCATGTATATGATTTGTAGCCAACTCTCTCCATGAGAGTGTCACCTCATCACTTAAAAAATGGACAAGTGTCCATCTATTTATTAAAATAACTTTTGTAATTTTATTTTTTGTAGTTTTGATTTAATCATAAATAATTAAGTGTTTAATGATATATTAATTGTAAATTATTATCATAGGTATATATTTTGTTATTTAGTCAATTCAAGTATATATTTTGGTTATTCCATAATTTGTATTCACAATATAAATTTTCTTTGTAAAAATCAAAATTCACTATATTTTGCTGGAAATCGACAATGAAAGCGACAAATAATCTATTCAGTTTGTGCTAAGATGGATTCGTGAGCATCTCCACCGGTAAATGTATTTTTTTGTCGGCTCAAAAAGTGATGATGTTCGGTTAGGTAAAATTTAGCTTTCAGACATTTTAACCCATGTTTTTAGTAATTATTTTAGTAAAATATGTGTAAATATATCTGTGCATATGCACGAATATCGATCTAGTGCTAGTATTTCAAAAGGCTTTAAAGCACACGTTTTGCATTTTATGGTATTTTTAAATCGTTAACTGAGTAATTCTCGAAGAAATTATGTAAATTAAACTATTTGATGTATGAGTAACATTAATCATCCAAAAGATTTTTGGGGTTTATATGCAAAGAAAAAAAGGTTAATTGCACCTAATTTAGGATTTACAATTTTCTTTATGTTTGTTTTTATTTACAATGCATTTTTTCTACTAACTTCAAATATTTAACATTCTAACAAAATTTAATTTATTTGTTAATTGCAAATTCATACGTATAAATCATTTAGCATTTTTATTTGGCTTATGCAACATTGACTTTACCACGAGTTTATCTTTTTTTCTAACACACTTCTTTATATCATACCATAACTGACTTGAATTTGATTAAGTTTTTTATTTAACACAAGAGTCTTATATTGCAGCAAATCATTTATTGTAATTTGCACATAAACTCTATGCATATAACCAACACAGTCTTAAGATTACAAGTTTTATTATCCATACTTCACAAGTCTTCTCCCAGATTTCACAAACATGCTCCTAGACTTCACCAATCTGCTTCCAAACTTCACCAATCTGCTCCCAGACTTCACCATATCAGTTGTTTCAATAGAAGTACATCTGTTCCAGCACACAAGTGCTACATCAGCAGCTTTATCTATGTCACTTTGCTGACAAAGCTGTTACAAGCTTCATTATAATCTCCTTTGAACCTTAATCATCAAAGCTTCATAGTTTCACAAGAATCGAACTTATAACACCAAGACTGAGAATGATCATGCAAAACACAATTACTCAAACCTTAAACTTTTTCAGTGCCCATAACATTTCTTGTTTCCAAGAGATTATGTTTATCTTGTTTTATATCCATTTTTGCTTTCTTTATAACCTGGAATCCTGGAAAGAAAAACCTTAACTGACAATAGTCCAGCCATGAACATACATAACTCTCATTTTCAAGGCGTCACATATCCATGAGATTCACATCTGTGTTATCATTGGCTTGATAATAGAAAACACTCTAACACCGTAACTAACTATCCTTTAGTCACAAATCTAACCAAAGCAAACAAACCAAACCTAGTACAAACTTTGACTAATCCCATGTAAAACCAATATACCACCATTTGTTCTCTCAAGAATTCAATTTCATTTGAATATGGAGACTATGATCAACACTGATAGTAACTACACAAACATCCACAGAGATATCTTGACAGTTGGAGTGGAAAACCAACTATTTGTCTTCAGGTTTTGAGCCTTGAGGATTGATGAAACGATTATGATTCACAAGCTTGAGCTAAACAACCATGATAGATATCCTTTATGAATCAAAAACCAACAATAACCAGTGAAATCTTTCACCCACACATCATTCTCAAGCTGATTATAAAACTGCAGAATAAGAACAATATCCCTTTTCCGTTGCTTCAATCTCTAAATCTTATTTTTCTTGTCATTCCTGCATCATCAACCATGAAAATTTTTGGATTGGATTTCAAATTGATGCAAAAATCATGACCAGTTGGAGAAATAATTTACAAATTCTTCATATTTCACAAAACCAGAAACCCATTCGATCCAATCGGATCTAAACCAAGACTCTTTCCTCATCCAACTCCAACAAAGAATAGTTGACATCTTCTTCTTCCTTTTATTCTGCTTTCTTGTTAAATATTAAATTCCAAGATAAAACTTTGATAAACCTTGAAGATTTTAGGCAATTCTTCCACAAAGCTTGAACCTTTCTTGATTTTTCTTCACAAATGTTAAAACTTTCTGCAGCTTTTTCAAAAAGTTGAAAACTTTCTTGAAGAACCTTAGTTAAGTTTGCTCCTTTCTTCAAGAACATGACAAAGATCGCTCATTTCTTCAAGAAATTTGGCTCTAATACCACTGAGATCAATACACTTTGAACCAGTTTTAACCATCATTTACCAAGATCACACATGATGTATCTAAGCATAAAATTTGAAAGAACACACAAAGATTTCGTTGATCCTGAGTTCACTCCTCTGTGTGAGGAAAGCTACATCTCAGGGAAGAGAAATCAAGTCTCTTGTCCTCTCTGCTAGAAATCGGTGTGATTACAAGTGCTATTTACTAGATATTACAATCATTCACTCAAGGTTACTTCCTTACACTCGGCTAACACCCTAACAAAAGCTTCTCAAGGAACAAGGAAGAAGAATAATAAGAGACCAGGAGATAACCAATAAAAACTTTATCACCAAGCCTCTCTTTCTTTCTCTCTCTAGAGCAACTAGGAACCACCTCTTTTGGCTTAGCTAACTTGAAGAAGATAATGGAAAAAATATATACACTTAGGTTTTGGTGAGAACCTTCTCTTGCAATAAGATGCTTCACTTATGCCCAAAATTGCTCCAAAAAATGCTAGCGAGACTTCACGTTTAATCTTGCCGGATTTCACCTTTTTTCAGCCTGCCAGACTTCATCTTTTCCAGCTTGCTAAACTTCACCTTTTTTAGTGCCAGACTTCACATTTTACACAACCATACTTCATATTCTGCAGACTGTGACATTCTCAGTTTTTTTCTTCTTCTTGTAACTCTTCCTTATTCAACTTAGATTCAAGTTGGATCACAAATCAACAATCTCCACCTTGATCAAGCTTGAAGCTAGCTTTGAAATTTTCCCCTTAGAATCTTTGAAACCCAGCTCTAATCTTGGTACCAATAACATGCATAAATAACTTTTATGAAACAACCACTATGTTAAATTCTTCTCCTAAAATTTGCATCCACCTTCAATGCACCAAACTGTCAATTACCACACAGCTTCTTTGAGAACAAAGTATTCACTTGTTCTTCAGTATCAAACCAGCACTCAACACATTTTTGTGTCATCCTTATCGTGTGCTTATCCACTTACAACTTTGTTCCAAGTATACACACTCAGAAGCTATATAGCTGACATGTTACTTATTACCACCAACATGTTTTGCTCAACATCCTTCATAAACTAAACCGCTTATGAGATGTATAATCACACAAGTTCCACCATGGCCTCTGTCAAACATCTGCTCCAGTGATATTGATTAATTGTTCATTCTGCAAACCTAATTGACCTTGATGAGAGATTTTTAGTTTCTATCCAAATTAAAAACCCAAAATAAACCGCAAGAGTACATATAGTCTCTTGCATCATAGAAAGGGGTCGAACCACAAGGAGAAAAGAACGACACATTAAGAGACTTTAGTTAAGCTAAACCAAATGGATAAAGGTGAGATTGATTCAATTTAGAGACTAATTAGCAATTGAAACTAAGGAAACAAGAAACAATTACCAAACAAAGAATAAAAAATACAAAAGACGAAGTTTGCAAATGATGTGGATCATAGGCAATAAGAACCATTCAATGGCAAGAACCAATCAATGTTAAATAACTAATTTCCATGAGACTAATCCATTTACTAATCACTTAATAATACAAATCCCCTCATCACAGTTAAGCATCTAATAATCATTAAGTATAAGTCCTATAAGCCAACATATAATCTTAATAAACTATTCCATAGGTTGAGAATGAAAAGCATGTATAAAGTTTTCTCGAGAATTTCATTGAACGCCTCCCAGACGTGAAATTCCTAAAGTCTAGATTCAACTTTCCCAAGCCTAATATAACATTAAGAAACCTCTTAACACGTGAATCTATAAGGATCAAGCACCATTCACCAACACTCAATCATGCCTAAATCTACTAAGCTATAATCAACATAGGTGAGACTACTCACACATAGCTATAATAGATGCAAAAAACATAGAATCATAGATAAATATGATTAAAAAAGACGATTAGATAAGAATACCTCAATCTTTCATTAAAGTAATCAAGATTCAACAAAGATTTTGATCTTAGCTATAAAAGGCTCAAATGAAATCAAAATTAGGTCTTGAAAATATCTAAAATTGCTTAATACTAGTTTGATTCGGTTGGGTTCGACCCGAGACAGACCAGATCAGATCATGAGTTTCTTTGGTAAATTCAACTTCTCATCGATATGAGACAGGGGGTGCAGATCAATGTGGTTGGGTCGATGTGGGTGGCGAAAATCTTTGGAGGGTGTGGCGGTCAGGTTTGGTCGATGCACGTGAACATATGTGTGATCATGATTTCTCATGCCTTCCACATCGGGCTGCTCTGGTCGATGTGAGTGAGTCAATGAGTTTCCGACAACATATATATCATTGGTATTTCCTCTATAACTCTCGAACCGTAGCTTGTAATGAGATGAAACCACCGCCAAAATGAAGCTAATTCAATTTCCTATCTTGTACCAGAAGCTGAGGTTGATCCAAGTAGTGAGAAGCATCCATACGATCAAATCTTTACACTGGTGGAGCTATCTTTGCACTTTCATTAATTCCAATTGCATCCTATCCAAGTCCCAAACGCATTCCTTAGATCCTTACTCCATTAGCACCTAAAGAGACACATAAAACACACAAAATGTAATGAAAAAGGTATAATCCTATACAAAGATGCCTAAAACACTAATGGATACCAAATAATGAAAATGTGACAAGATTAGATACTATTATGGATGAAAAATGGTTCAAAACATGATAAAACATGTGCTTAAATACATTTAAAATAATGCATGTTTCGACCATCTGATTTATCTCATGTGCACTGAGCTCAGAACCAAACCTTCCTTAAATCATAAGCAGAAAACCAGAACATATTTGTTTCCATCCTGAACCAATCTTTGATTCAACTTGTAGCACCATCTCAAATCACATTCACATAAAAATACATTAACAACTTGAGATTGTGTCTACAACCATCTGTCTAATCACATTAGCCTTGAACTGAACTTGTACTGTCGATGACTCCAACAGAACAAACCTACAACTCCACCTTGTAGTGGAGATCTTTGACAAACTCCTTGTAACGTTCACCAAATGAAAAACAACTACTCACAACTTGTTACTCACTTCTTGTACTCTTTAATCATGTCTCTTACTCACAAAACATTGTGATACACCTGAGACACTTCATGTACAACTCATTTTATATCAAAACTCGAATATAAAATGTGTTTCCTTAGCTGTAATAAACCCTTCACACAACAACAATATATAGAATCCACCAAAACTTGGTACGAGCATCATAACTCTTCAAATTTGTTAATGCTAATAGATAACCCGTTTTCAAACGAGATGCATTATCAGATCAAACTTTCTTGAAGTGAATTTCCTTGAGAAAAATCTTGCATAAATTGGACCACAATTACTCCATACTTCAACTATCTTGAATTTCTATTATTTTAAAGCCTCCCACATATATTTATTTGTAACAATAAGACTGATATGACCACCAATCTTTCCCTCAGACCATAAATCAAAAGACTTTTGATCTCTTCTTCAGCAATAGCTAACACAAATCGCTTGTGTATACCGTAGCTCAAATAAACAGGACATGTCGCCTGACGTCCAATTTCAGGAAGACTTTCAATACACACTCGAGACTCAATCAATTGTAAGGTAAAACTGAGACAAATCCCAGAACAAAATACGTAGACTCTTAAATCACAAATAATTCTTTTCCTGAGTCATCAAACCCTCTTGAGTCTTGAAGATCATAACAACCACAATATACTCTCTAAAACATAACTCCACCTCGGAGTGAACATCTTGTAATCCTAATTACTCCACCTGAAATAATCAAAAATTCAGAATTTTTTGTCATTTAACTTCACCTTCACTTCACAAATTAAAGTCCATTAATTAATGTTTGCCCCTCTCATAGTCATGTGACTTCAGGCCATATAGACTTGATTCATTGTTTGAGCTTTATACAGGAACAAAATATTAGCTCCCTCATGCTACAACCATTGAACTTGTCCTTTACACTTCAATATCACAACAACTCTTTAAATTGATTGAAGCTTCTACATATGGTATTACTCCACCAAAATGATTACCTTAGACGAATCTTCTTGATGAGTTGTAACTTATCAAAGGTTAATATATTTTGATCCATTCACATACTCCCCGAACTTCTACCATCAAGAACTGCAAACCTCTGAACAACTCTCAAACGTCTCAGAGTTGACATTTCTGGAACATTCTTAGAACAAAATATATAAGTCTGTTTGTTTGACAGAAAAGTGTTTCCAATGATAAGGTAGATTTAACAAACCGTAAACCATGAAAGTTCAATCTAACAAATAGCCAAACACAACCTTTGATTAGACCAGCTCTCATTTGACATTATCATTCTGATTTAAGCTACACAATCATATTGATTTCTTTCACCAAAAGAAAAAACTCCACCTTGATGACTACTAACTAATCTGCTACTGATTATCATTGAAACCTCATGCTTTTTCTTAACCAACATGTCACTCTAACAAACGACTTATTATGCAAACATCAAGAGCTTGAGTCTTCCTAATATGAACTTCATTATGGTCAAGTTATCTTATATCCTTTGATTCATAAACCATCTTGATTGAAACTTGGCTTATGCACCATTGAATTTACCATCAGCTCTACCACAAGTTTATCTTTCTTCTAACACACTTCTTTGTGTTATACCAACTCTATCCTAAGCTTGATTTAGTTTCTTCAATATTCCACATACTCTTATTGCTTTTATTTAACACAAGAGTCTTATATTGTAGCAAATCATTGATTATAATTTACACAAAAGCACTATGCATCCTACCCATATATAATCTTAAGACCATAAGTTTTATAATCCAAACTTCACAAGTCTGCTCCAAGACTTCACCAGTCTGCTTTCAGACTTCAACAGTCTGCTCCCAGACTTCACCATATCAATTGTTTCAATAGAAGTACATATGTTCCAGCACACGACATCACCAGTTTTGATCTAAGTCACTTTGCTGCTACAAGCTTCATGATTATCTCTTTTGAGCTTTAATCATTAAAGCTTCATAGATTCACAAGAATCTAACTTATAACATCGAGACTGAGACTGATATGCAAAACACAATTTCTCAAACCTTAAACTTCTTCAGTGCCCATAACATGTCTTGTTTCCAACATATTATCTTTATCTTGTTTTATATCCATTTGTGCTTTTTTATAACCCGAAATCCTGAAAAAGAAAACCTTAATTGACAATAACACAACCATCAACACACATAATTCTCATTTCAAAAGGCGTCCCGTAGAAATGAGATTCACATGTGTGTTATCATTGGCTTGATAAATGAAAACACTCGAGCACCCGTATCTATCTATCCTTCACTCATATATTTAACCAAAGCAAACAAACTGAACCCAATACAAACTTTGATTAATCCTATGTAAAACCAATATACCACCATGTGTTCTCTCAAGAATTCAATTTCATTTGAATATGCAGACTATGATCAACACTGAAAGTAACTACACAAATATCCCTAAAGATACATTGACAATTTGAGCGAAAAACCAACTTTTTTTTTCAAGTTTTGAGCCTTGAGGATTAATAAAACAACTCTGCTTCACAACCCTGAGCTAAACAACCATGACATATATCCTTCATGAATCAAAAGCCAATAATAACCACTGAAATTCTTCACCCACACATCATTCTCAAGCTGATTATAAACTGCAGAATAAAAACAATATCTCTTGTCCTTTGCTTCAATCTCTTAATCTCATTTTTCTTGTCATTCCTGCATCATCAACCATGCAAATTTTTTGATTGGACTTCACATTGATGCAAAACCCATGAAATGTTGGAGAAATAATTTACAGATTTTTCATATTTCACAAAACCCATAAATCCATTTGACCTAATCGGATCAAAACCAAGACTTTTTCCTCCTCCAACTCAAACATCTTCAACAAAGAATAATTGACATCTTCTTCTTCCTTTTGCTCTGCTTACAAAATTAAATTTCATGATAAAATTTGAAGCTTTCTTTGTCAAAACCCTGAAACTTCAACAAAGATTCAATCCTTTTGAAAAACTTCAGAACCATTTCTTCGACAAAGCTTGAACCTTTCTTCACTTTCAGCAGCTTTTCACAAAGTTGGAAGCTTTCTTGAAGAATTTCAATCAAACTTGCTCTTTTCTTCAAGATCTTGACAAAGATTGCTCTTTTCATTAAGAATTTTAACAAAGCTTGCTCCTTTTTTTTTAAAACATGACAAATATCGCTCCTTTATTCAAGAAATATGGCTCTGATCTACTTGTAACGAGATCAATACTCTTTGAACCAGTTTTAATCGTCATTTTTCAAGATCATACATGATGAATCTAAGCATAAAATTTGAAAGAACACGCAAGGATTTTGTTGACCCTGAGTTCACTCTTCGGTATGAGGAAAATTATATCTCATGGGAGAGAAATCAAGTCTCTCATCCTCTCCACTATAAATCGGTGTGATTAGAAGTGATATTCACCAGAGATTACAATCACCCTCTTACGGTTACTTCCTTACATTGGCTAACATCTTTGCACCAAATTCTCTCTTTCTTTCTCTCTCTCTCCCTCTCCCTCTCTCTCTCTCTGTCTCTCTCTAAAGCCACCAGGAACCACCTCTTTTTTCTTGGCTAACTTGAAGAAGATGAGTGAACAAAATACATTTTAGTGAGAACCTTATGTTGCAATAAGAGGTTTCATTATTTCCAAACCTGATCCAAAACATTCTAGCCAGGCTTCACATCTCAGCTTGCCTGACTTCATATCTCAGCTTGCATGACTTCACCTTTTTCCAGCCTACCAAATTTCATCTTTTCTAGTTTGCTAGACTTCACCTGTTTCAAAGCAAGACTTCACATTTTACACAGCTAGACTTCACATTCTGAAGGCTGTGACATTCTTAGTTTTTCTTCCTCTTGTAACTCTTCCTTATTCAACTTAGATTCAAATTGGATAACAAATCAACAAGTATTTAAATATAACCAATTAAACTTTTCCTTTATTAAAAATAAAGTTTCAGACAAATCAAAAGAGTTTGGAATATTTGACTACCTCAAAAGCTTGAACACAACTGCTATTGGTGACACACATATCTTATGACACACATATCGCAAAAAGAATGATTTGGTTTGGTGCATATAAGCATCAAAAATGTATTGCTCTACTCTTTTTAAATAGGTAAACTCTGAAATGCATTGCAATTTGCTCTAATGTGTTACTCTAAAATGGATTAAACAAAAGAATTTTTTAAATACGCCTTTTTATCCTATTTAAGAATTAAAATAAAGTAGAGTTGGGGCAAATCATACTATAAATTTCATAGTGTAATAAAATTTAGAATGAGCTCGAAGATGCTCTAATTTCCAGATGATATAGATTGAGACTTTATTCATAGAATTAAAAGTTATGCCCTCCATTTAATAAAGAGTGTAAGTCTAAAATATTTTAATTCTGTTTCACAAAAAACGTCGTTTTATATTTTCAATGTCTCTTTTTTAAAAAATTATACTTGTATTCTCATTTTTAATGCATTTGTTGGGGAGAACTTTTTAAAATGTATTAACTAAAAGCAAAAAAAGATTTAATTTCTTTTTAAAATTTGTTGAAAAATATCAAAATGACACTTTTCATAAAACATAGCGAATATTAGAAAAAAATTTCTGCCAGTTTCAGTATTTAGTGATAATATATAGACAAAAAGACTACTACATATAAAAAGATAACAAAAGCTTGTTTGCTTTGTGTCAATTTTTGTTTATGCTCTCGTTTGTTTCACATAGTGGTAGTTTTTATGTCATCTTTTTTAGAGTAGTTTGTAGCCATAGTTTATAATTATTTTCGATTTCTGTTGGTCCGGTGTTTGTTTAAACCGATTTTAGTTTTGGGAGTATTGCATAAACTCGCCGGTTTGTGATTCTAAAAAAGTTAATATCTTTGTCGATTTAGATTTTTTTTCTCATTTGTTGTACTGTTTATATTATAATAAATTCTAGTTGGAAAAAAGTAGAAACATAATGAAAGCAAAGATTACGTAATAAGATCCATTACCAAGGTGCGTATGATCCATCAGCAAAAATAACAATGTTTCAAATTAATTATCATGAATAGTGTTTACTTAACTAGTAGTAACAATTGACTAACTAATCCATTCAAAATAACATTTATTATGATTTAAGATATTATTTTACTATTAAAAGAGAAGTACACGACATTTCATTTTTGTCAACAAACGAACCACAACAGGCCGGTCCGATAGCCCGTTAGCCCCACATATTTCCTCAACTTTGTGGTGAAGGAGGATCGAACTCTGGTGTCTGAGGATTGGCCCTAGAGACTCAACCACCAGGCTACAATGTCCTCGACATTTCACATTTGTGATTTATTAAATTAAGTGTATCTTATAAATTTTATTAAATGTATCTAATGAATTAAAAGAAACAAAGCTGATATTAATTACTCTTTCACAAATCAAAAGATTGTCGAGGACATTAAAACTTATAAAAATTTATATAAACTATCTATATATAAATATTATATGAGAAGTCGTTTGTTGACGTAGTGAGCTCACATAATTTGCGGGTGACGTGGCGTAACTTTGTAGCTCGTTGGTTTTTAGTTTTTAATTCTAAAAAATATATTTTCCCTTACATGGCTTCCTCTGATTGACTATCTTTTATTTTCCCTTTAAAAATATTCTACCTTTCGTAAAATATTATACTAACCCTACTCAAATTTATAGAATTAAAAATAAAAAAACAATTCTCTTCTTCTTTTTTGTTCATCTCTCGATCAAATCAAACGATGATACATTCTCGTGGCGAGCTCACATAATTTGCAGGTGACGTGGCGTAATTCTGTAGCTTGCCAGTTTTTAATTTTTAATTCTAAAAAATATGTTTTCCCTTACGTGGCGTCCTCTATTTAGCTATCTATTATTTTCTCCTTTAAAATAGTCTACCTTTCGTAAAACACTATATTAGCCCTACTCAAAATTATGGAATTTATCAAAATAAAAAAATCTTTCAGAATTTATCAAAATAAAAAAAAACTCTCTTCTTTTTTTTTTTGCTCATCCCTCGATCAAATCAAGCGATGATACATCCTCATCTTATTAATAAAGAATATACATGTTTCAAGTAATATTTTTATTTTACATCAATTTAGATATTTCTTTATGTTTCAAACATTGATGTTGAATCACGTAGGAAACATATAGAGAGACACATATATTATTTTCTAGACGATTCTCACAAATACTATTCAAATAAAATTTTACAAATATACCACCCGAACTTTTTTTTCAAAAAATCCACAAATATGAAAAACTACAAAACTAAATCTCAACTTTAAACCATCAACTAAACCCTAAAAACTAAAACTTAATTCTCTAAAAATAAATAATAAATTAAAAATATAAAACTCAAACATAAAAGTTAGTTTTTAAACCCTTAGAACTCAATTTTAGTGGTTGCGATACTGATAACAAAGATATTAATAACGTATTGTCCTGATTTCTTTAAATTCTTCTTATCTTTGGCGTTATTGCAAAGTTTTGAGGCTTACTAAAAATATGAGGTTACATGCTGGTCTCGGTGAAATTTCTCTTGACGAGCTACAAGAATTTTCGGAGTGGATTGTCGACATAGGGGATGGTAAAAACAATGAGATGGGCCATGCCGAGGTTGAAGTAGAGATACTAGAAGATTGCTAATTACTGAATGCGAGGATCCTATTAAAACAATTGTAAGGGAGGTCTACAGTGAGTCTTATGATAGAGGCACTGATCCGATTTTCTTCCAAGATCACGCGATACTTTTTCCGAGGAATGTTAATGTTGATGTCATCAATGATTATATGTTATCGCAGATGTCAGGTAACTTCTTTTTAAAATGTCTAAATTGTTTATTGTGTATTGTTTTGAATTATTAAAAAATTTTATTGTGTTTATTTCAAGGTAAAGAGCGAATATATCTAAGTGTTGATAGTCTCGAGACTTCAGATACAAGCGAAAAAGATATCATGCTATATTCGGAAGAATTTCTTAATAGTATCAAGATATCCAGATTGTCCAATCACGTTCTGACTTTGAAATTCGGTGCTCCTGTTATGTTACTTATGAACATTTACTCTAAGGAAGGTTTATGTAACGGATGAAGGCTTCAAGTTACACAACTAGTTTCCCATGTTATTGAAGTGATGGCCATTACTGGTGATAGAGTTGGACAAAAAGTTTTGCTCCCTAGAATGTTTCTTTCTCCTCCAGATGCAAGGTTTCCGTTTTAGGATGAGGCGTAGACAATATCTGGTGGCTATTGCATTCGCGATGACAATGATAAAAGTCAAGGGCAGCCACATCAAAAGGTTGGTTTATATATTCCTAAACCCGTTTTCCCACGGTCAACTGTATGTTGCACTTTCCAGAGTTCGGTCAAGATCTGATTTTGAAATTTTGATCACCGACGAAGAAGGGAGGCCTCAGAGAACAACAAAGAATGTGGTCTATAAAGAAATGTTTCAAAACATCTGGTATTTCTCTATTACTTTCTGTTACTTAACTTTTATAATTTCTAAAAAGTGATTTTCCCTAACAACCAGGGAGATGACATTAAAATGGCAGTACTAAATTTACACTGTTTTGTAGATTTTTCCGTAAGGTGGTCTAGTGCATTGCAAGATTCATAATGGACCGTCGACAATCCTAACGCCGGATAGTGTGCTTTTCGTTTTCAAATTCTTCGTTTTAAACGATGAAACTGTGTTTTAAAAATAACAAATACAATGAATTATTCAGGTTAACTTATAAACAATACGTTATCATTATCTTTGTTTTAAGGATCAATTTTTACAAAAATTGCCATGTCCGTGCATCCGCACGTGCCACCACCTAGTAAAAATTTAAATTTATAGTCATCTGATTTTTTCAAAAGACACTCTTACTGGTTTTTGTTTCACGATAATTCGAGTATAAGATATTATCCAAACCAAATCGTATCTGATTACGTACGACTATCCAAAAAATAAGAAAAATCTGAAATCTCAAACCTAAACCTGAATATAGAATTCAAAATAACTGAAAAATCTAAGAAAATATGAACCTTAACCTGGATACAAAACTCGAAAAATTATGAATCTGATACTCGAAAAATCTAAACATGATCAGTCATAAATTAGATATACAAAAACTAAAATAAACACCCGCGTGTTCATGCGGGTCAAACTCAAATATAAAATAAAATTAGGATCCAAATATAAAGACTTATGCAATTAATTTTAATATTTTGACGCACATAAATCAAAAATTATATTTTGTATCTCGTGATATAGGAAATTCATATATAATTTACAATGATCGAAAAATCTGAGCAAAGCACTTACTAAATAAAATATAAGATTCTATAAATATAATAGAAAATTAATCTAATCATATTTATTAATTTATAGCACATCAAATGTTTTGCATCTTTTATTGTTTTTTAAATTTTATCTTTTGTGATATAACTAGTTGACACATAATAGAATTATAACAAAGTCAATTACAAGGTAAAATTGGAAGAAAACAAATAAAGGAAATATGCAAGATAACAAAACAATTTTACTGTTTTGTCCTTTTTAAAGGTTAAGTGATCGAAAAGGAAATTTTCTATAAAATCTATGATATAAATTGACACATGTCATCATCTAAATTAATGATGATAAATATCGAAATCTCGTGAGTTACAATTTTAGATATATGTCGCATCTACGTCAAACACGTTCAACTTTATATAATAAAATAAGTTGCATTCAAAATTGATCTAAAAATTTCTTAATGGAACTTAAGTCTTTTAAATTCCATGATCAATTATAGTGGGTGGCAGATCGAGGAGATCAATTGCTTTTGGTTTCTCGATGTTGTTATAAGGGTGTTTGGTGGTGGGGATTTGGTTTCCTACAACTTCTTCTTCACTCGGCGGGTTAATAGCGAATGAGTAGATGGAGAACATGGTCTTATTGTCATGGAGATCATGTTACAGAGGGTGGATTGGGGATTAGGTTCTCGGAGAGGAATGAAGGTTACAAGGGATACATTGAGAACACAAAGAAGGGAGGGTTTGTGTTTTTCAATGGCAAGTGGTGGCATATGATAATTGAGGAGGGAGAGCTGCTGGAGAAATCGGTGCAGGATGATAAGGATGGTTCAGTATTGTGGGATTTAATATCATAGGATTCTTGTATGGAAGGGGCATCAAATTTGCTGGCTTATGGTCTTAAGAGTTTGCATGATTGATGTCAGGGCACTATGGGGACTAATGGCAATACAACAGACACATGTATTTCACTACGTATCGCTATGACTTTGTCGAGTGTACCAGGAGTTGCCAAAGATAGTGTGAGATTGTTCAATGATTCTACAACTTATTGGAGATTCGATAGTTTGGTGAGACCGAGGTTATCTTTTTTGGTTACTTTAAGATAAAGAAGATCAATCTCGATGTGGCTGGAGATTCAAAGGAATTGGATTTCTGGTGCACAATCAAACAAGACCAATCAGATGTTATGGAGCTAGTTTGACATGTTCAGAAGAGATACCTCTTGTGTTGTTGTTGTGAATCCGTTGGTGATTGTGAAGATTTGGGCAGGGAGTTCTTATGAAGGCAAAAAAGATTTGGCAATGCAGAATCTAAAGATTTCAAAGTGGAGATTCATAGTGGGATGGATTCATGTTGGATATGGTTTCCTTACTTACAAGGTTCAGTTGATTTTTGGTTTTGAGCGTTATTTAGATGCTATAAAAAGGGTTGGTAGTTTCTACGAATCAAAGTGGTACCAAAATGAGAGATGGAAACTCTCAAGGAGTTTCTAACCTTACATATGCTCAGGTTGTAGGAAGACTTCACAGTGGCAAAACAATGTTGGGAGGTACAAAGGCTATCGTGCTGACCAAGAATATAAAGAAGAAGAAAGGGATGGTGGATCTTCTGAAACCACCGACTAGAAACGTAAGGATCTTAAGCTAGAACATTCAAAGGCTAGAAAGCGATATGACATGAGATATTTTGCGAGAATTGAGGAAGAAATTTAGGCCAGATATTTTATTTCTTTTGGAAACGAAACAATATGAGTTTTATTTAAAGAAATTTCAATTAGATTATAGTAATATATATACGATAGACCTAGTGGTTCAAGTGGTGGTTTTGTTATTTTATTTAATAATGAAATAGAATTGGATGTTTTTTTCTCGAGCAATTGAGTCATTGATGTACAAGTTTTTTTGTCGAGATAAAAAGCTATATATTATTTTTTATGGCTAACCCGTGGCAACAGACCGAAAAAATAGTGGAAAAAATTGATTCAATTGGGGACAAGTAGAAAGGAGTATTGATTAATGATTGGAGATTTTAATGAACTCATGGTCAATTGTGAAAAAGAAGGAGGTAAAATGAGACATGCTATCTCTTTTGTTCCTTTTAACAACATGCTCCAACTTTGTGGGATGATGGAATTTCCATGTTCGGATGATCATTTCTCTTGGAAAGGGACTCAGAATAAACAAAAAGTAAGATGTAAATTGGATAGGATAATAGATAATGATGAATGATTAGATTTCTACTTGTACTCGAAGATCGATTATTTGGTAAGAATAGGATCATACCACTTGCCGATTCTCCTTAAATTTGATAATAAACCAGAAGTCCACAATAAACAATTCTGTTTCGACAAACGATGGATTGGTTAAGAGGGGATTTCAGAGGCGATTGAAAATTGTTGGAATCGTTCGAGAAATTTTTGGGTTCCGTCCATTGGGGAAAAAATAAGTAACTGTAGAAACTTCATCTCCCGGTGGAGGAAAAATAATATTCCCTCGGAGAAGGGAAACAATGATGCCTTAAAAAGGACTTTAGATTATGCCCAAGAAGATGAATCAATTTCAAAAGAGGATATCGGGCAAATAAGAAGGAAACTACATGAAGCCTATAAAGAAGAGAAAATTTACTAGCGTCAAAAGAGTAGGAGTTTGTGGCTAAAGGAAGGGGACAAGAATACTAAATTTTTTCAAGCCACAACAAAACAAAGGTGGGCAAGGTTGCTTACAAGGCTTATCAATAAACAAGGTGTTTGGGAAAGTTCACCCCAAGGGATGGAGGAGATCGCATGTGATTATTTTAATGATCTTCTCCATTCTACGGATACAAGTGACTTCTTGGAGGTCCTACAAAATATCACACCAGTTATCTCGGAGAATATGAATAGGATCTTAACACGTGAGGTGTCAAAGTTGGAAGTTAAAAAGGCTTCGTTTACAATGCACCCGGAAAAATCCCTGGGACCGTATGGGATGACGAATCTTTTCTATCAAAGGTTTTGGGGAGTCCTAAGGGAAGATTTGATTGCTCTAGTGCGACAACTCTTCCAATAAGGGAGATTTAATAAACGTTTGAACGAGACATATATTTGTCTAATACCAAAAACCGACCAACCAAAAATGATGTCAGAGTTGATGCCAATAAGTTTATGTAATGTGGTTTACAAAATAATCTCCAAGATTTTGTGTCTACGGTTGAAACATTTTCTCCCACGGGTAATATCAGAGACACAATCGGTTTTTGTTTCAAAAAGATTGATCTTGAATAATATTCTAATAGCTCAGGAGATGTTCCATGAACCCCACACAAATAAAGCTTGCATATATAATTTTATGGCGATTAATACGAACATGAGAAAATCTTATGATTAGATAGAATGGACCTTTCTGGAAGCAGTGTTGGGCAAGATGGGGTTTGGATCATAATGGATTGAATGGATAATGTGGTGTTTATGGTCTGTAACTTAAACATTGCTTTTTAATGGACAACCAACAAGACATATTACGCCACAGAGAGGCCTAAGTTAGGGAGATCCGCTATCTCAGTACCTATTTATTATTTGTACAAAGGTAATGATTGCTAACATAAGATTGAAGAAGCAAGCTGGAGGTATATCTGGAATAAAAATTGTTAAGCGTAGCCCATCAATTTCGAATTTACTTTTCACTGATGATAGCTTGCTTTTTGTAAAGCAAATGATATACAGTGTCAAGCGATACTAGATGTGCTGCAGGATTATGGAACAACCTCATGACAACTGATAAATTTTGCAAAATCATCAGTTATGTTTGGTCATAATGTTCCAACACCTTTCAGTGACAATATGAAAAAATTATTAGGGATTACTAAGGAAGGAGGTATGGATTCCTAATTAGGTATATCCGAGAGTCCAGGGGTTTCGAAGAGTAAAATTTTCAATTACATTAAAGAACGGCTAGGCGATCGGGTTAATGGATGGTCATCCAAATTTTTATGAAATGGAGGCAAAGAGATCCTGATAAAGTCAGTGAATTTAGCACTCCCCAATTACGTTATCTCATGTTTCAAGCTCTCTGAAGAGTTAACAACCAAGTTAACCAGCGCGATTTCTAAATTACGTTATGTGATGTAACTGCGGTCTCCTTTTGCATGCATGGGAAAAACTTTGTATACCCAAAGTCGAAGGTGATTTGGGGTTCAAATCATTAGAGGACTTTAACACGGTTTTATTGGCAAAATAATTGTGGCGACTGATACAGTGTCTGAAATCTCTGGTTGCGCGAGTGTTAAAATGATGTTATTATAGGAATAAGCATCTTTTATGGGCAACTAAACCGAACTCTTTTTCATTTGGATGAAAAAGTAATTTCTCTACCCATGAGCTTCTTATGCAAGGGGTACGAGTAAGGATCGAATCCGAGATAAACATATAAACCTAGAACGCCATATGGGTTCCATATGTAAATCCATGGCTAGTCAGGGTCGCGAATTGTTTGTCACCCAAATCTAGAGGTTCAACATTTAATTAACCCTGCTACACGGAATGGCATTTACCAGCTCTGCAAGAATTCATGGACCCAGGGGATATACCTTTAATTAGAGGAATTCAACCAAGTCAGACGTGTACATATGATGGTCTAGTATGACATTTTACCAAATGTGGTAACTATACAGTTAAATCAGGATATAATCTCCTTCATGCACCAGAGTCAATATGAATTAATAATTTTGGTTGGGACCAGGACTGAAAGCCATTAAAGCACGAGTCAGGAAAACTAAGTGTCCATTAAAGATACAACATTTCCTATGACGAATTATTTCCGGTGCTATCGCAATGACATCTAATTTGGTACATAGGGGAATATGGTGTGATACGCTTTGAAAATATTGCGGCACTGAGGAGGAAATGGAAACGGAAATTCATGTACTATTCCTATGTCCTATGGTTCAACAAGTCTGGACGAATTTTACTCTGCGACTAGGTAATTTTCCTACCGGTTATGTTTTCAATAACATGGACAATTTACTCCCGAGTAATAGATTAGGACAAACATGTAACGATAATTGTGACATGCTTCCATGGATCTTGTGGTACCTTTGGAATGCAAAGAATAAGAAGGTCTTTCAGAGGTTCCAAATGGGCTTCGAGGAAATCTTAAGTAAAATCAAAAGTGATTTTACAGTATGGAAAGAGGCATAGGAAGCGCAAACAGAACAAATAGTAACGTTTAGCATCTCTCAGACTATAGGTGGAGACAATAATTATATAAATTGTAGTATCGATGGGGCATGGAAGGAAAAAGTTCCTACATCTGGCCTGGGATGGTTGTGTCTAGATGAACAAGGAAGGACTATACTTATGGGGGAAAAAGGTCAGAGACGGTGTCTTTTACCATTACATGCAGAGATGGAAGCATTGATTTGAGCGACGCCGATATTCAACGAACGGGGAATCACCTTCTAGGGTTTTGAGATGGATTGTACAGAGTTAACCTCAATTATCCAGAATCCAGAAGAATGGTCAGCTTTCCAGACGCTCATCGAAGAATTACAGGGATAAATTTCATTAAATCTGGAGTTCACGCTGAATCTTATCACTCGTATGCTAAATGGAAAGGCGGACTTTCTGGCCTGAGCCAGTAGATCTTTTTCTCGCGAATGTACCTTTGTAGACATTGTTCCTCCCAATTGGGCAACCAATTTGCGCATTACTTTTTAATTGGTGTATGGTTGACAACAAAATATAATATCACATCTCGTATTATATTTACCTTTATAAGATTTTAGAAAATAAACCATAACTTTTATTATGTACTAAAAAATTTCGTTATCATATTTTCGAGTATTTAAAATAGTGAAAATATTATATGAAGATATAAGAATTGATCTTTCAACCAACCAATTTCTAACGAGGTATATTCATATTGATAAAATTATCTGACTCTTGAAAGTTATCAAAATTGACAAATGACTTATCAATTTAATTGTTTTGAGATCCAGAATTGATATGAGAAACCGACATAACATACAAACAATTAAAAATATGATCAATCATAAATAAAATTCAAAACATTAAGAAAAACATATGCGCAGTCGCATGCATCAAACTCTACTTATTATTATGCTAAAAGGGGATTAACTATTATTGGAACATACAGATAAACTATTTGGATAAACCTGTAAGAAAAATCATAATTTTTATTTTATTTTCAGACTTACATAAATTTGTAGTTCAAATCAGTTAAAAAATGTTGTAGTTTTAGATAGCCTCAATAAATCAGAGACCCAAACATTTTCAAGATCACTACAATTTCTTTTTGTTTTTCGCTGAAACCCATTTTTATTAAACTGGACGCGAACTTTCCGTTAGGGAAAGCCGATTAGGAATCAATGTGCTTACATGAATAGAGAAAGAACCGCTTAACTTTATTTTTGGCAAGGCTATCGGCTAAAGAATTAAAAGATCGAGAAATATAGGAAATATTAAAATTCGGGAACAAGGCCTTTAGTCTAGCGAAGTCATCCAACTCAGCAGCAAAAGAAAGCCATTATGAGGGAGTTGTGACCAACGATATCAATTGTGAGCAATTCGTAGCAAAGGCAACCTCTGTCATTCCTGAAAAGTTCAAAACCTCCATTGCCCATAAAAGTTCTTCTAGCTTCTTATGCAAAGGTGACAAGGTATTGCATATACTTCTATTTCCATTCCTCATAAGGATGTCGTTCTCTACTAGGATTCAACCGAATCCACAACAGGTGTCAGATGAGCTCCATGAACCATCTATGGGGCAAACCGAACCCTGGGGAGGGGAGGGCTATCTCCTGTGCGGGCTCAGGGGTTAAGTTGTCCAGTTGCTCATCGGTCTCCTCTGGATAGTTAGCATTCAACCATACATTCGCTTCTTGGATGACATAGAAACAATGTCTTGGGGGTCCTCCCTCTCGGTTCCGAAGATAACCGTGTTTCTAACCTTCCAAATAAACCAAAGAATCCAAGGGAAAAGAAGCAGTGAATCCTCACTTGCTCCTACTTTCTTGGCCTTTTAAAATAGATAGTGAAAGTTATATATGAAAGTTCGAGGAAATAGGGTGGGGGCTGATATGGATGCTAAAGTCCAGACTTGATGAGCGGGTGGATATTCGAATAATAAGTGGTTAATAGTTTTTTTCTCCACACCGCAAATGGGACAAGTCGTGTCGACTCCTAACTGTATGTATAACAATCTTTGGCATGTAACGAAACATCTAGTTGAACATTGTCACACAAAGTGCTTGAGTTTTTGTGTGGTTTTGAGATTCCATACTTGTGCCACCAGTGTATCAACTGAAGGTCCCTGAAACGGGTTGGGGTCACAAGTAAGGCAAGAAATCTCTCTCATGGCCCAATAGCCTGAACAAACAGTATTGTTCTCATAAGTCATGTAGGACCAGCTATAACCGTCTCTTAAGTAGTTCTTCGCCAGTCTGATGCTTGAAATATGGGGGATATCCTCCATGACAAAGAGCTCTCGGAAGCGATCTTCTTTCCATAGTTTAGTAAACCCATCGATTAAGTCATTAACATAGAGGTGAGGTCTCTTTATTGGGATACAACACGCTGGAATAACGGGGATTCAGAGTTCACTCCAAACATTAGTAGTCATTTCCTACCCTATAATTTTCCAAAATTCTAAACAAAGCAAGGGTTTAGTAGCCATAATCATTCTCCCTATGTATGATGGTCAATACAATTTCTTATGTATAAATAATACATATTGTTCTAATATTTATTACATCAACTAGATTAAGACATGCATTATATTATATATATATATATATTAAAAATACAATTTTAATATTAAGAATTTAAATCGTTAATCGATATAATAAAGATCCGTCTAATTGAATTTAATATTATGATATACGTTTTGATATCAAAAAATATATTTTGTACATCGTGATATAGAAAATCCAAAACTAATCCATCATAATCGAAAATTATGAGAAACATGTCTCTAAGGAAAATATAATTTTTTTAAATAGATTTTAAAATTTATATAATATAAAATTAATCTCGTACTAATAAATAAATATATGTAGTATACTTATTTTATTTGAAATTATTTAATCGTAAATTAAATATTTTGCATTTTATGTTGTTTCAAAATTTCATATTTGTAATTTAAAACTTTGACAGAAAATAAAGTTACAACAAAATAATTAAAATATGAAATTAGAAAAATACTTAAGAGAATATTCAAGATAATAATATTTTTTATTGTTTTGCAATTTTAAGAGTTTAGTGATTTAAAGAATTTTTTTATAAAATTAATAGAAAGAGTCATATGTCATCATCTAAATTAACAATGACACATGTCAAAATATGATGAGTTACAATTTTGTCTAGGTGTCGCATTCACATCGAAGGCGTTCGGCTCATAACAAATAAATTTAAATGTATATGCTCCTGACCACACTATTGTAATATTAATTTGTTTAATATAAAATATTTTGTAGAAGTAAAAATTAAAATTCATAAGTATATATTTTTTATATATTTATGAGCACTCATAAAAGAAAATGATAAATAAGGAAATATAATAAACTTAATGGTATAATACAGTAGGGTATGATATTAGTTTCATCTCTCTCACAAAGGGCTCTTCTCTTATCTCTTTCTCATGGCCTCACCACAAGCAACCAAACTGTCTCTTCTAATCGGATCTCAAAGTTGGCTTGTTGGGAGCACTGAGACATCAAAACACAGTTTCTTGATTTCTTCTAATTAACCCTAAATTCCCTTTTTATAGTTTAATCCCCAAACTTCCTCAAAACCTATCTCTCTCTCCATTAAAACCATTCACAAGCAAAAAGCTTTAAGCCTTAAATGAGTTCAAGGTCCTCTTAAGTTCCTGCAAAATCATATCTGTAAGTCTCTGAATCTCTTTGACTTTAATTTTCTTTCTTTCCTGATTAGTAAGTAATCTTCATCAATGCGCTCTCTTTTGTTCAGGCATAAAATTAACAAACTTCATTGAAAGTTTAACTCCTTTTTTTTTGTGGATCTCTTGAAATTGAATATTTTATCAAGAAAAAAAGCATGGATATGAGAAGCCATGAAATGATGATAGAGAGAAGAAGAGATGATAATGGCAACAACGGTGGTGTTGTTGGAAATATTACTAATGATGATAATTGCAATGGTAATAACAACAACATCACTCGTGTCTCTCAAACCTTAGATCATCCTCACCCATCCAAGTCTCCGTCGTCGTTTTCCAACGCCTTAGCTAAAACCACCGTACGGTATAGGGAGTGTCTGAAAAACCATGCGGCTAGCGTCGGCGGAAGCGTCAACGACGGATGCGGCGAGTTCATGCCGAGTGGTGAAGAAGGAACTATCGAAGCTCTCAGATGCGCTGCTTGTGATTGCCACCGTAATTTCCACCGGAAAGAACTTGACGGCGACGTAATCTCTCACCACCGTCACCACCAGCACCACCACAGTCAGTTCGGAAGAGGGAGACGGCCGCCGCCGCCAAACATGATGCTTAACCCACTAATGCTTCCTCCGCCGCCGAATTACTCGTCCATTCACCACCATAAGTACGGAATGAGTCCGCCTGGAGGAGGAGGTGGAGGAATGGTGACGCCGATGAGCGTTGCTTACGGAGGAGGAGCTGAGTCGTCGAGTGAGGATCTGAATCTGTACGGACAATCAAGCGGAGAACATGGAGGTGGAGCGGCGGCGTTTTCATCGAAGAAACGATTCAGGACAAAGTTCACGACGGAGCAGAAGGAAAGGATGATGGAGTTCGCGGACAAGCTCGGATGGAGGATGAACAAACAAGACGAAGAAGAACTTAAAAGATTCTGTGGTGAGATTGGAGTTCAGAGACAAGTCTTCAAAGTGTGGATGCATAACAACAAGAACAATGCTAAGAAACCACCACCACCACTACCACCACCAACTCTCTAATGAGAAAAGATTATCATCTACTTAATGAAGAGGGATTATGTTAGAGATTCCTTTAATTAATCTACTATTTATTTTGATGTTTTCTAGGTTTTTATAGTTTGTGTACTATCTTTGGATCAATCAATGGATGCTTTTGTTTACTCAGTTAATGTGTTTGATTTGGTTGTGTTTTTGTCTTTTACTAAGATCGTACTTGTAATCAACTTCTTTTCCTTATTAGTTTATGTGTTGTTTCTGTCTTTTCTTTCACATTTAGGCCTAACATAATTAGTTGTGTTGTACAAACTTCCATTGTCAAATACTAATTCAGTTAATGTCAATCTTACTAAAAAAATCCAATCTAAAGTGTTTTGCTTATAGTACTTTATGTTTTTCTGTTAAATATATTGTATACTTTATACATAATCATCCTTTGGTGTCATTTAAAAGAGATATATGAACATGAATATAATGTAAACACAATTATCTTGTAACATAT
Source organism: Anastatica hierochuntica (assembly GCA_900406275.1). NCBI lineage: Eukaryota > Viridiplantae > Streptophyta > Magnoliopsida > Brassicales > Brassicaceae > Anastatica > Anastatica hierochuntica. The sequence continues at coordinate 24,342 of OVAN01002545.1, forward strand.
TAACTTATCTACACGAAGATAAATTTGTTGTTGTATTATGACAGTAAATATAGCCATGATTTCCGGAAAAAAGTTAATGCAAATTTATGTAACATTTATGCATACGCAAGCGTTATGATCAAAGTTGAACATTTTTGATATGTTTGACGTGAAATATGTCCAAAATTGTAATCATAAGATTTTGAGAAGTACTGTAGATATATGTCGCCTTCGAATTTTGCACCAAAAAGAAAATCACGAAAAAGAAAATTCGAAAAACGAAAAGAGTAAAAGAAGATTCTCACTGTTATATATTTCACAGATGATTCCAAAATTATATAACTCACGAGTCACGACCCATGTATCCTTTTTATGTGTCGTCACGACCTATGTACTATCTAAGCTACACCATATGTAATAATTGGTTATAAATAATTTTTCTGGAATTTCTATATTCTGTTGCGATCATTTTGTGTTGGAAAGTGTTGATAATTATTATTCATTCAGAAATTATTGCTCTCATCGAATTTATTTATGTTATTTACTTCAATTGAAGGAAAAGAAAGTGGGCCAAAAAGAATTACTTAAGACTTTAAAAGCTTACAATATCACCGTAAAACCAAAAAGTAAAAGGGTCCTTCTTCCTTCTTCCTCCTTCCGTATGCAGCTGTGACGTCGTCGTTTCGTGTTTTGGTCAGCAGCTACCTCGTAAAATGGCGGATTATTAAGGCCTGTTTTTGTTTGTTAACGTTAGGAATTTTACAACCTTTTGAAAGTGAAATTACAAATTACATATCCAATCAAATTTAGATTTTGAAGATTTTTTTCAGATATTTTAAAATCATAATACTTTTTTGTGTTTTGGAATATTTTTGGGTATTCTTAAATATTTCAGATACAAAATAACCTAATTGAACCAAACTTGATTTTTTTGGATACTTCTGTAACACTCGTCTCATCATCTCTCGAGAACGGCATGTCACTTATTCTAATTTGCAACTCAACAACTCAACATAACCATAAATAAACCTTTTATTACCGCAAACCGCGTCTAATAACCAATAATACCGAATAAATCCAATAATAAAACCACTTAGTCCAAATCCGATAAATAAACAAAATGTTTCGAAAGCGAAAATCAAATGAGATCAATAATCCCAAAACAATACCAGAACCGTCTAGCTCATCCGACTAATTGTCAGTCCCACCTGAAAACAAAAGGGAAAAGAGAGGGGTGAGTGACAGGGGAATCACTCAGCGAGGTAGGGATAGCTGCACATGCAAGTCCGTAGACCCGACTCAGCAACACAACCACACTAGACTAGTCCTAGAACATGCAACAACCATGACACCTAATGCGCCCAAACATAGCAATCAATGGTCCTATCCTGCGAATTAAGTGATCGCCCACACCCTCCGAAGAGGCTTCCTCAGCATAGTATAAGTGCTCATACACACCGCCGTCGTGGACGCTTTATCGATCTTAGGGCTACGAACAACAGATCGACTTGTTGCTCGCACCCTCCACACACATGACCCCGGGATACAGCAGCCCGACTCTGTACCCCACGTCGAGGTCTCAAAATCCATATCCACACACTAGCAAACATCATAAGAGACAATCAACAATGATATTATCTATTATCCTAAGTCCGGTTTAACAAATAAGAAAACAATTAGACTCCAAGCAGACTCAAACAATCAAACAAGACATGTTTCGGTGCTAATCTAACGATAATTGATTGCCAAACCAAGAGTCTACAGGGGATTTACGCGGTAGCTCCTCACCTTAGCAAACTGGAAGAAAAGTGCGAATTCTGAATCCCGAACGCTTAATCAGACTCTGAATCTGAAATCAGGACGAAAAATCAATCAAAAAAGCCCCAGAACAAAGAAAAACGGATTTAGAACGGAAAAGTGGGCCCCACAGATCAAACTGGACCGAGTCTGTCAATTGGTCAAAGTAAACGGTCAAATTCGTCGTTCGCGGGTCAAAGTCAACAGTCAAAACTGTGGTCAACAGTCAAACCCGTCAAATTGGTCAACTCTGGTCAACTTAGTCTGATACAGTCAGCAACGGTCTAACACGTGGACCAATCTGATTCCGTCATGTCAGCAAAATTCGCCACGTCAGCAGTGACACATTAGTTCTTTACCAACTAACCTAGTAAGCAACGATCTGACAAGTGGACCAATCTCCTTCTGACTCGTCAGCAAGCCTTGCCACGTCAGCGATACGTCGGCAAGCCTTGACACGTCAGCGACACATCAACAGGACTTGCCACGTCAGCAACATGGCAACACGACTTGCCACGTCAGCAACACGTCATTACTCACTAAAATTTTTGTCGACGGTGACGTCGGCTTCCCGGCGACGGCGACTAGGGCAGTGGACACGGCGACTGGGGCGACGGAGATGGCGGCTCCGGCGAACAGCAACGGCGACAGACGGTGGCGCGTGGTCTTCACGCGCGGAACTTCCAGCGGCCCATGCAGGCGCGTCCGGCTTCGGATCGGAGATCGTCCGACGGCTGTGGCTTCGATTCGGTGAGGACTTTCCAACAATATATTGTTAGTTTCCTAAGTCCACACAGTTTGTGAGATCGATCTGTTTAAAGGTTTCAAGCCAAAAATAACAATCCGAACATGATTTTCTCGACGTACCTTCGTCGGATTCCGGTGATTGAGATATAGGAGGATGATTTCAAGGCTCTGTATGTGACAAACTCGTTGGTTCTCTTAGATCTCTCGGAATTTCTGCAGAGTTTCGACGTTTTTAAGCGTTTGATGGGGAAAAATCTACTGAAAACTCTCTTTAAATAAATAAAAAACCTTACCTAGGGTTTCTGGAGAAATAATTGGGCCTTGGTGGGCCTCAGAACCAATCCCATCTTTAGGATCTGGTCCGTTATAATTCTCCTCCACTAACGAGGAATTTGCCCCCAAATTCTGATCATGACAGGCTTGTCCGTCACTCCCAAAAAGTCTAGGGTAATCAGTTCTCATCTGAGCTTTGGCCTCCGAGGTCTCCTCTTGGATCCCATCTCTTTCCCAACGAACTTTAACCATCATAGTGTTCTTCCCATGAAATTCTTTCTCTTGCTGTTCCAGAACCTCTACTGGTTGACAAGGCGCAGAAAGGTTCTTACTGATATCACTTGGTGGCTGCTGCAAAATGAGCTCCGACTCTCTGACAACCTTTTGCAAAACAGACACATGAAACACATCGTGGAAATCTGCCAACTCTGGCGACAACTGCAAGCGATAAGCCACTGCACCAATTCTCTCCACAATAGGATACAGACCCATATACCTCGGCTTAAGGTTTTTCAACTTTCGCGTCTCAGACCCTCCTTGGAATGTTCTCATCTTCAGGTACACTAAGTCCCCTACTTCAAATTTCATATCCTTTCTACGCTTATCTGCATAACTCTTTTGGCGATCATGTGCTTCCTTCAAGCGATTTATGAGCACCTCCACCTGCTTTCCCGTCTCCTGAACGATTGCTGGTTCTACAATCCGTAGCTCCCCCACTTCTGTCCAGCAAAGATGTGTGCGGCATGACCTACCATAAAGAGCCTCATATGGATCCATTTCGATGCTCGAATGATAGCTATTTTTGTAGGAAAATTCTGCTAGTGGGAGATACTTGCCCCAATTTCTTTCCCAATCTAGTATACAAGCCCTCACATATCCTCCAAAGTCTGAATAGTTCGCTCTGACTGACCATTTGTCTGCGGGTCAGACACAATACTGACAGACACTCTGTGCAACCTCACAATCACATCCATGTACTTCTACGCCAGTTTATCCGCCCCATCTGTCTTTTTAATCGCCAAGAAATGAGCAAAATTGGTGAGTCTGTCTACGATCACCCAAATGGCATTCTTCCCGCCACTAGTTTTTGGTAATCCAGTAACAAAGTTCATAGTCACTATATCCCACTTCCACTCAGGCATTTGCAAACTCTGTAATAACCCACTAGGCACTTGATGTTCTGCCTTTCCAACTGGCATGTCTGACACTGAGAAACCCAAGTAGCCACATCCTTCTTCATACCACCCCAATGATAGTACCGCTTCAGGTCCTGATTCATTTTCATACTCCTGGAATGGATAGAAAACCACGAGTGGTGAGCCTACTGTAAGATCTCTCGCCGCAATACCTTATCCTCAGGCACACACACTCGGTTCTTAAATAGATACATCCTATTTGCTGCTATGTGATATCCTGACACTTCCTTTTCAATCAATTTTCCTAGCGCCTCATCTTCCTCTTGGGCTTGTCGTATTCTCCAGAGCAAATCAGCCTGATTAAGTGCATCTAGCCCAACTGTGTCCTCCTCCACAGAAATTGCATATAGACTGAGATTAGACAACGTCCCAACCAACTCTTGAACCTCCTTGGTGCCTAAAACATCACTCCAACGTCTACTCAAAGCATCAGCCACCTGGTTGGCCTTGCCAGGATGGTAGGTAATCTCCAAATCATAGTCTGCCAATGACTCTAGCCATCTGCGCTGCCTCAAGTTCAGGTCCCTCTGAGTGAAGATGTACTTGAAACTCTTATGATCTGTAAAGATTTGAATCTTTCCTCCATACAAGTATGCCTTCTAGATCTGTAACGCAAAGACCACCGCAACCAACTCTAGATCATGGGTGGGGTAATTAACCTCGTAAGGTCTTAACTGGCGTGATGCATATGCAATGACCTTCTCCTCCTGCATTAATACACATCCTAAACCAGGCCTGGGAAGTACCAAAAATGGCGCCTCTGTCAAACGTTTCTTCAGCTCAGCGAAACTCTTAGAACATGCCTCTGTCCACTCAAACTTTGCATCCTTGCAGGTCAATCGCGTAATTGGCTTAGCGATGCTAGCGAACCCCTTGACAAATTTCCTGTAATAGCCTGCTAACCCCAAGAAACTGCAAACTTCTATAGGACTCTTAAGTATTGGCCATCTTGTGATAGCTGTAATCTTCTCTAGATCTACAACTACTCTTGCCTCAGAAACAACATGACACAAGAACCCAATTTGCCTCTGCCAAAAGCTACACTTGCTCAGCTTGGCAAACAACTTGTGCTCCCTCGGCTTCTCCAGCACAATCCTCAGATGCCAAGCATGCTCCTCTCTACTCCGAGAGTAAACGAGAATGTCATCAATGAAAACAATCACACACTCATCCAAGTGCTCATGAAACACGTCATTCATCAACTTCATCAAAGCTGCAGGTGCATTTGTCAACCCAAATGGCATCACTACGAACTCATAATGCCCATAATGTGTTCGGAATGCTGTCTTTCGCACATCCTCTTCAGCAATCGCTATCTGGTGATAGCCTGATGCCACATCGATCTTAGAAAACCATGAAGCCCCCTCCAACTGATCCAACAACTCATCTATTCGCGGCAGTGGATACTTGTTCTAATGGTCACTTTATTCAAGCCTCTGTAATCACTACAAAGCCTGAAACTGTCGTCCTTCTTCTTTACAAACAAGACTGGTGCTCCCCATGGCGAACTACTTGGACGAATAAAGTCTTTCTCCAACAAATCTTCCTGCTGCTTCTTCAACTCCGCCATCTCTGCAAGCGCCAGGCGATAAGGTGCTCTCGAAACCGGTGTTGTCCCTAGCTCTAGCTCAATAGTAAGGGCATCTCCCCTCTCAGGCGGAGGGCCCTTCAAAGGCTCAAATACATCCTCAAACTCTGCGACAACTGGTATCTCACTCAGCTTAACCTCTCCATCATCCTTCGCCATGGAGATCGTGGCTAAAAATGCATCAGCTCCTCTCTGTAATAGGCTCTCAGCATGCAGCATGGAGATAATTGAAACACCCAGGTTCGCCTGAAATCCCTAAAAAGTGACTTTTCCTTCAGCTCTGGATATATACACTCTTTCCTTGTCACAATCCAATAATGCGCGGTGAAGTTTAAGCCAATCCATGCCCAATATTGCATCATAGCGGCCTATGTCCATCTCTGCCAAATTGCCAAAGAATTTTGCGCCTCCAAATTCTATCATAACATCCACATGTATGCCCATAGCTCCCATCTTCTCTCTGCCAATTTTCTCGACCATCTTTGCCTTCGCGACAAATGTACCCTCAAAGGACCAAGCCTTTGCCATCTGACGACTCACGAAGCTATTCGTAGCTCCAGAATCAAACAAAGTGAAAGCCGCAACACCCCCAACCAAGATAGAGCCTAAACAAGTCTAAACTAAGCATGCTCCACACAGACAACAAGTTTAAACCACAGAAAAAGAAAACAAAAACTCAGAAACATACCGGCTATCGGCTCAGCTCCCTCATAGTCTTCTACACCAAACACTCGTGGTTGTGTGGCATGACGCTTGGCTGGTGGCGCAGATAACTGCCTCCTCTGCGGGCACTCCCTCGCAAAATGTCCCTGCTGACCACAATTGTAGCAACCCCTGGGTGCAGCTGCTAGAGTCGCTGGCGCTGCTGGTGCTGCTACCTGTTTGATAGGTGGCACCTCCACTGGTCTAGAACGACAATTCTTAGAGATGTGACATGTCTGTCCACAAGTATGACACCTGACACATTGTCCAAAATGGTAACGTTGGCTACGAGAACACCTCGGTGGTCCTGACTGCTCCCCGACCTTCTTCTGGGTTTCTGGAGCCTTCACTGCCTTCTGCAGCTGTGACCTAATAATCCTCTGCTCCTCTACAAAACCGATCTCTTGCCCAGCAGCTAACTCTACCAACTCAACCATAATGCGGCATACCCTTACCCGACAATGGTTGCGGATTGTCTCTCGCAAACCCCTAGAGAATCTCCTCATAAGCTCTTCCTCGTCCATGTGCCTCCCTGCAAATCTGCGAAGGCGGCTAAACTCAAGCTCGTACTGCCGGACAGTCAAATCATTCTGGCAAAGATCCAAGAAAGCATTCTCCTTCGCATCCATGGCCTCTCGCGGAAAGAACTTGCTGGAGAACTCCCTCCTGAAGTCATCATAGTGCAGTTGGTAACGCGCATTGACCATCTGTACCACTCCATCCCACCAAACCTGAGCATCTCCCTTTAGGTATTGCACAGCTAACCAAAGACGGAACTCAGCAGGACATCTCATATTGTCTAAGTTACGCTTAAGCTTCCTCCTCCAGTCATCAGCCTCAACAACATCTACAGAACCACGAAAAACCTCCTGCCCCATGTTCCTAAGCTGCCTCATGAGCTCCATGTAGGTGGGTCCATAGCGATGAGGAATAGGTGGTGGCGGTGGAAGACCCTGCTCATACACATGTGGTGGATCCTGCTGCACCCTAGCACCCTGCTCCCCCAACTATCCTCCAAACCTCTCTTGGAACCTCCTAAGCTCCTCTAACTCAGCAGCATGATCATCCACATGCCCTACTCCTAGACCAACTGGCGGAATAGTCTGCAGAACAACTGGCGGATCACCCTGCGAAGCAGCTGGGGGACAACCTGCGCAACAACTGGCGGAACACCCTGTGGAGCCTCCTGTGCAAACTGACGAGCAAAATCCTGAGCAACTGCTCGTGCCGCTTCCTGAGCAACACGCTGAACTGCCTCCTGAGTAGCCTCCCTAGCTGCTACTTAAGTAGGCTCCCTAGCAGCCTCCTGAGCAAGCTGTCTGACAGTATCAACATCCAACTGCTGGGCAATAGGTTGAACAACATGACCCTCGGCTCTCTGAACTCCCTCAGCATGGCCCTCATCTGTAACAGCTCTGCTTGTGGCCCTGCTAGCCTGGGGACGAGTGGGTGCAACTCTTCGTCTTGGTGCCATCTAAAAGAAAAGAACAAGCAAATTAAACTCTACATGAGGACAGAAGAAAAAGGAAAAAAAAACTGACAAAAATAGAATAAACGGAACAGTCTGGTGTTTTTCTTTTAAAAAAATTCCCCCAAGTCCCCAAAGTTTCTGAAAACCGTTGAAAAACCGATTCAGTCACTACTCTACCTCCTAACCGCCTCCCGGGTCAGAACCGGGACTACAAACCTGCTCTGATACCAAAATGTAACACCCGTCTCATTCTCTCTCAAGAACGGCGTGTCACTTATCCTAACTTGCAACTCAAATAACTCCAAACATAACTGATCAACTCATAAGTCTCATAAATAATGCCTAACACCGAAAATTTCCAAACAAAATCAAGTCTAAACTGATAAATAAATAAAATGTCCAAAAGACTAAAATTAAATAAAACCGTTGATCCAAAAACAACACTATAAATCGTCCATCTCATCCGACTATTTTTCAGCCTCACCTGAAAAGGGGAAGGGAAAGAGAGGGGTGAGTGACAGAGGAATCACTCAGCGAGGTAGGGATAGCTGCACACACAAGTCCGCACACCCGACTCAGCAATACAATCACGCTAGACTAGTCTTAGAACATGCATCAAACATGACACCTAATGCGCCCAAACATAGCAATCAATGGTCCTATCCTGCGAATTAAGTGATCGCCCACACCCTACGAAGAGGCTTCCTCAACATAGGATAAGTACCCATACACATCGCCGTCGTGGACGCTTTATCGATCTTAGGGCTACGAATAACAGATCGACTTGCTGCTCGCACCCTCCGCATACATGACCCCGAGATACAACAACCCGACTCTGTACCCCACGCCCAGGTCTCCACATCCATATCCACATAC
>OVAN01002546.1:0-32969 GCA_900406275.1 Anastatica hierochuntica
TGATCCAAGATCCAATCTTTAGAAGAGAAACTCTTGATCCTTAAGATCAAGCGGAAATACAGGTTTTTAAGTTGCAAAAAGATGTTCTTAGTCTTGAAGATAGATAGAAATTGGATACACTCTCAAAATTAGGTCTAAGAGTATTTATAGGGTGAAAAAGTGGGTTTTGGAGGCGTAGGTTGCCAGCCATCGACCCATCTTGTCGATGGGAGACAATCTTGGGTCGATGGCTGGCCACATGACAGAGAGGGAGGCGCTTGTACTGCCTGGGTATCTGGCCATCGACCCTGGGTTGCTAGCCATCGACCCATGCAGTCGATGGCTGTCTACCTAGGCAGTTTAGATGGCTTTTGCTCCCCTTTTGCTTCTCCTTTGATCTCCATCTCTTCCATATGCTCCTAGCCTCTTGTCTCCATGATTTTAAAGCTTCAATACCACTTTGAATCAACCATTAGAGCCTCCTGAACTCCATCCAAAATAGCACCTACAAATGAAAGAAAGATGGATGCAAAATGCAATATGAACCTAAGCTAGACTCAAGACTCTAAATGATGCATTCTAAAGCTAATATGCTTATTTACACCCTAATTGTGAATGAAAACTAAACCAAAACATACTAAAATATGCATGAAATTGTATGTACATCAATAACCACTTAAGAAGGTATGATAAGCGCTATGAGGAGATTAGTGCCAGGATTGACAAACTTGCAAAATTATGTGAAGAAGCGCTTATTCATCCTAAAGAGAAAGATTCGACTAAAGAAGCTCCAAGAGGCCAACAAGAGGAGGTTAATTATGTTCAAAAAGGAATACCTAGGGGATTCATCCCAAGAATATTCACGAAGAAGGGTAAATGCAGAGAAACCTTCTATCGAAAAAAATTCTTCTAAGGAAGATGAGATTAAAACCATGTTAAAGGTGCTTGTGGTTGCGAAGGATGATTTCATAAGGGGAATATTTGAGAAGATAGACATGATCGAATATAAATACCATGAAGACTTTTTGAAGCTAAAAGAAATGTATGAATCTCTTGCCTCTTATGTGAAGGAGATGGCATACAAGCTAGCAGTGGAAACTTCTATGTTTGAATTTCAAGAAGGAAAACTTCCTGAAAAGTGTGAAGTGAATCTTAAGGAGATTTGTCAAGCCATAGCATTGAGAAGTGGAAAAAAATTGCCACCAAGGACTTAGGAGGAGAAACCTAAAGAGGATGAGGAGAAAGTTGAAGAGGTTCATATGGAAGAAGAGCTTCAAGAGGAAAACCAAGAAGGGAAAATTCCTAAAGAATCTAAAGGAACCCAAATCAACAAGAGAAAGCTACTAAGGTAGTAGCTCCTCCACGTCGAAAAAGGGAGAAAAAGAAGGAGCCAGCCGACACCAACATTCCCATTGATGAATTGAACCTACCATTTCCCGGTCGTTTCAAGAAACANGGAAAATTCCTAAAGAATCTAAAGGAACCCAAATCAACAAGAGAAAGCTACTAAGGTAGTAGCTCCTCCACGTCGAAAAAGGGAGAAAAAGAAGGAGCCAGCCGACACCAACATTCCCATTGATGAATTGAACCTACCATTTCCCGGTCGTTTCAAGAAACAAATCCTTGAAGCCAAATACAAGAAGATGAAGGATCAACTGGAAGGTATCATGGTTACAATACCATTTATGGAATGTTTTCAAGATCAACCAGTAATCAACAAGGTTTTGAAGGTTATAGTCACCAAAAAAGGAGAATCGAAAATTTGATGATGATGATAGACCTAGAGGGAAGTGAATCTACTCAAAACACAACCCAAAGTTAAAAACCTCCTGAGCCAAAATCTATCCCCAAAATTGGTGATTTGGAGAAATCCGACAAACCTTACTCAATTAGTGAGATTGTTGAACAAGATGCCTCATATGATGCCAATACTAAGGAGAATGTGGTTTCCTGTGAGAAGACTAAGAATGAGAAACCTAAGGATGTGACGCAAAGATAACCTCCAATCATGCATGTTGACTCTTCACAAAAGACAACACTTCCTTGTGCAATCCCAAGTGTGGTAAAATACGTTAATAAGAACGGAGTGCCTCTTAAACCCACTCATTTTCCTACTATGACTTTAACTCCAATGAAATGTGTTGATGGAGTGATTGATTATTGAGTTAAGGGCAATGGTTTCCCAAAACCTTTTGCAAAACCTTTTACCAAGGAGATGAAGGAGAAAGGTGAAGAAGGGATTAATGCATTGATGAAGAAGATTCTTGTCATTGAGCTACATGATCCGCCATGGATGTCAAAAGAACCTCCTTGGCCAACCATGCCAAAAGCCTAAACTCATATCAAAAGTCGAGCTAAAGACCTTAAACAAGCGCACTTGAGAGGCAATCTCAAGAATATCCTTTTCTATTTATTCTCTCTTAAGTTTTAATGCTTTAAGTCTTTAATTTTCAATAATTGAAGGTTATGTCTTGGAACAACCTTGTTTCAAAGTCTTTCTTTTGCTTAAGCTAAGGTATCAAAGGAGAACCATTCGAAGCGAGAATCAAATGCCAAGAAAGAGAATGGAATTAACACTTCCAACAAGCCACCATGACTTGATTTTGAGATACACTCTATTGGCTAACGTAAGTTCCCTTGAATTCAAGCATTTCAATTGCATTTGACCATTTTAAAACATCTTCAAGAGTGATTTTGCAAAAACTTGTCTTAAAGAAAGTTAATACCTTTGATTTAATTATAAACCTTTGGTCCTAAGTTTCACATATTCAAGAAAAAAATTTCAAATTTTGGGTTATTTTGCATAATTTTTCGAGTAAATCAAGGATTTTGGAAACCTAGTGACCAATTTTCAAATAACTTTCTACACTTTCACTCTGAACCACTTCTTTTCACAGTCTCTTTTATCTCTCTTCTCTTCATCACCAACAAATTTATTCTTGTTCATATGCAAGGAGAAAGTTTTGACTTTTGAGAAAGAATTTGTGTGAAAGTTTTAGAGTGTTTGATTCTTCTAAGTTGCATTCATGCTCATTTTCTACATTCCATTCTTTTCAAACATCAAGAACAAGGTATGAAAATTTGAATACCCTCTCAATTCTCTTGTAATATTTGATTTCTATGGGTATGAGGATTTATTGATTTTTTTGGAATTCTTGAGTAGAAAGAGCTTAGTTGTAAAGTTTTTATGGGCTAGAATAAATTGGAAACAACTATAAATGCATGAATCAAAAATATGTTCTTGAAAAGAATAGTGCTTGAATTTTAAATTTTTGGGAGAACTTGAATTTGTTGGTTCATATGTGCGATGGGTGCTAGATATGCTTAGAATCATGTATCACTTTCTTAATTTGGAGAAATTTTAGAGATGTCCTTCATCTCTTGAAATTTTGATCTTTATGAAATGCTAAAAGGAAAGTTGATTTTTAATTCTTACATGTCTTGCATTGTGATGTTTGTTTAAATACTTGGTTTCTTGTACATACTTTCAATAACTACTTTAAATTTTATCCATTAGAAATGAATTTGGGCATATTATATTAAGTATACAACATGTCCAAATTTAGATTTGCTCTTTGAATGGTATCGAATGGATTTTGAACTTTGTAGTTTTGTAAGCATCAAACAAAGTCATATGTTTAAAAAGTGAAAAATCAAATGCTTAGTCTTGCTTAGAACACCTTAATGGCCGAAAATATGTGTCTTGGAATGATGGCATTTTAGTTTTGCATGAGTACATTGCATTTAGGATTATGAAGTAGCATTAGGGAATTGCTAAAAATCGAATCATATGATTACTTGTACTTAAATGCTTTTGTCGATTTAAAGCCAAATCCTTTTTGCTTGTTTCATTATTTTCTTTAAATTTTTGTATTCACTTTGTTTGCATTGTTAAGTTTAGGCACTAAACTAATGGCACCATCACAAAGAGTCATGCGATTATCATACCCCACATGGATGGAACAAGAATAAAAGCAATACTTTCATCTTCAACACAAATCAACCGTTAAAGAAACCTTAAGGTTAGATTAGAGTATGATGCTTACGATTTCAACCGCTAGAACAAGAAATGAATCCACCAAGAACTTCAAACCAAGAGACGTCTATCGATTCCTCTAGACACTCATACATATGAGTTGTCACAAGGTACACCTACAATCCCTTGTATATACCTTCACATATTTTCATTTGATATACGTCTTTTTAATGAGTCACTCTCACGATTTGAAATTCACAGAGACGGTGAAGTTTAAGTTCGGGGAAAGGGCTTAGTACTAATGCTACTTTGAGTTTTGTTGTTTTCTTTTCATGCATATTGAGTCTTGCATTGTAGATAGTTATGACTTATAAAAAACCAAAAACAAATCAAAATTTTTTCAAAAATCCGAAAAGATTTCAAATTCGTTTTCAAAAATTTGCATAGAGATTGCATCCATTTGTGAATACTTAGGTGGTTAGAGCATATAGCATTGCATTTTACATGGAGAACCTTGCCTTGTAAGTAGACTTAGTCATGCTTATAATTCAATACCCTCATTAGTAGCATTATGATGCTTGAAGTACTCTTCCATGGTAAAACACTAAGCACTTGATTTATGTTTTGACCTTATTTTACCACTCTTCTTAACTCAAGTGGCTACTCCCATTTTAAGAGTAGTTACCCCACCTTGAAAACCCAAACCTTTCTTTCTAGACCTTCCTTATTGTTTAAATGTGAGGCCTCTTTTGGAAAATGCACACATGGACAAAAACTCGTGTAATTTGAAGTTGAACGACGAAGTCTAGTGCTTCCTTAGAGTTAGCCTCATTTTAAGGTTAACTAGATTTTAGGAAGGGGTCTTTCAATATTTACATGGGTTTGGGAGTTATTCTTGGTGAGCCTAGTGTTAAAAGCTTGAGAAGATTGTTCTTAATAGGAAAGTTATGCAAGCATAGTTGAGAAAATATAAGGGAAAGAGTATTTAAAGAAAAGAGGGTAAGAGATCCAAAGTCTTGTAAGTTCCTAGCATAAGTCTCAAGGGTTAAAAATTGTTAAGAGAGTCACTAATAAACTTTCAAGAAAAAGAAAAATGATTCAAGGTTTTTTAATTAGTGATAGTGGCTCCATTAAGAGAATATTAAAGAGAATAGCTAGAAGAACGAAGGGTTTGTAGAATTATAAAAGAGTCTCTTAGTGCTAAGCAAAGAATAAAAGAAGCAGTTGTTAATCTCATTAGAATATCTTGAGAATCATGCTAAGAAATAGCATGTGGGGGTTTCGATCTATAGAGCTTTAGGAAGGGAAACACATCCGGGTAGTGTAGGTAATTAATGGGAATCGGGATTCGTAGCCTAGTGGAAGTAATAGCTTTGTATGCCTAAGTTTTTTGGCTACTACCATGATTTTGCCATATGTCTTGCATTTCTTGTTTTTGAGAGAAAAACCACCATCAAAGTTGAGTTAAACCTCCTTTAAACACTTCTTTAAGCATCCATCCCCTGTTATTTCCAAGCAGAATGGATTGAGAATTTTTTTCCCATAAATAAAGACCGCACGCCATAAGCTTAATTAAATGTTAAGGAATTGGTGGATAAGACGGTATGTGGATGTTTAACTTAGGTGCCTAGGGATAGTTCTTGTGACGAGTATACATTGAGTATTCGTGATTTATGCACTGTAACACTACTCTTTAGGACATTGGGTTGAAGGCATTTCTAGACATACTTTAGCTTGGATTCTCATTTTCAAACCTCGCTTCCGGATTTGATCTTTGTTGTTTGCTTGAGGACAAGCAAAGGGTAAGTCCGAGGGTGTTGATGTGTACATATTTTCATGCATGTTTTGATGTATTTTAGCTTAGTTTCATCCACCTTTAGGTTGTATATAATGCATATAAGTCTTATAATGCATAAGTTTACGTCTAGAGTCTAGTTTAGGAGCATATTGCATTTGCATACCACTTTTTTTGCATTTAAAGGTGCAACTTTGAGATAGATTCATGGAGGCTCTAGAGGTGAATTCAAGGTGGATTTGGAGCTAAGGAATCAAGGAAAAGAGGAGCCAAATGATATGGGAGAAGATGGGATCAATTGGAGCACTCGATGCTAGATCACCTTGGGTCGATGCTGCATCACCTTGGCAGCTTTCTGCCCAACACAACGCAGAATCGACCCAGGGGTCGATGCTTGATCACCTTGGGTCGATGTTGTGTAGCGTTGATGAGAAAAAGACCCTTCTTAGGGATTTCTCTCTCCCTCCTTTAGTATATATATACCCCCCCCCTTAGCCTCCAAGAACAAAACCTCTCTTCTTTTACCAACTTTCAAACACTTTTATTTATGTTTTAAGTTTATTCTCTTGATCATTAAGATCAAGAGTATCTCTTTATATTTATGAATCTTGGATCTTTTATCTATTTATTTATGTTTATGTTTCTCATCTCTACTCTATTCTCTTCCGGTTTGTGAGTAGGTTCTTTAGATGGATCTTGGATGTTTGAGATTTGGCTAGATATGATTGTAATGATGGTGTTAGGGATAGTTTATCTTTAGTTTCTGATGGATTAGGAGGTCTTAATGCTTGATTTGAAGGAATCTTGATATGCATGCATTTCATGCTAAACCTTTCTTAGTCAATGGACATATTACTCATGATTATTATTGATATGTCAATCACAATAAGCGAGAGTTGAGTGATTGCATCATATAGGAAATGGTTTACTAACTGAAAATGGATTAAGCTATAAATGTCTTTGGTGATAGAATTTCTCTTAATAGCTTAAACTAACACCACTATTAGCATCTTACTAGTCTCTTCAATTACACTCACCCTTGATCCATCAATTTACTTATCTTTAATTATTGTCTTTGCCATTTAAGTTAATGCTTGTTTCTTTTCCTTAATTTACTTTCTTGCTTTGCTTTATCTATCTTGTTTATATTATTGATTTTTTTTTGCATTGCTTAGTAGATTGTTAGGACCCTCGAACCTTCTAGATTCGCTTAGATTAGGAGGGATTGTGTATTCTCAAAGTTTAGACTATTCTAGCTTGACGTGCTGCTTGTGATTCGACCCCAAAGTACTACAATAGCATATCTGTGCACTTGCGAATTGTGTGATTGTTAGGAAACGGGCTTTTATATATATTAAAGCTTCGTTGTGATTTTGTTTGTATAAACAATTACGTAACAAGTTCTTAGCTCATCATTGTAGTCGAATATTTTGGTAATGAAGGCAATCAATTGTTTACATCATTTCCGAAATAGTCCTCCACTATATCTCAACTCGGACCTTTCATAATCGTCTTCACACCTTGGAATAGCAATTTCAAACACTATTTGTTCACCAATCTTGGTGAGCCTCTTGCCATGAATATGTTGCTGAGCAAATCTAAGAGATTGCGGATTGTTGGATTTAGGACCTTAGATTTTTTGGCCGAATCCTCGGCATAAGGTTCAAGTGCTATCTTGCTCCATAAAATCCTTGCGTCCAAACTATCCCCGTAGTTTAAATCATTCTTTGATGGAGTGAAGTCGTAGACTTCGCAAACTTCTTCAAGAGATATCTTTTAGAGCTCATCTTTGATCTTGAACGTGAGGTACATGATGTTTCCATATTCATTTTGCCCATGGACTACGCCCACCGTGGAGAGGAATTGAAGCATTTGAGTGGGATAGGTCGCATAGTTCATTGAAAGTAGGTTCCCCCATATCCATCTTCCTAATCAAGTATTGGACTTGATTGTGAATCTCCATCTCCCGTAATATTTCCTCATCCACCGAAGTTGTGTTCATGACCTTGGCGTTCTCTTGAAGATACAAGTAAAGGACCGTCTCCTCATTGTCCCAATTTCCATATGTAACATTAGTTTATCCTCTTGAAGCCATTTGGGTTCCTACAAAATTTAGTAGAAATTGTGAGTTCACGACTTTTAACGAACGATTGTAAAGGTTTAAGAAGGGCTTAACTTTAAATCGAACTTAAACAGTCAAGAGCAAATCATCTAGTTTTTTTCGATTTTTAGCACCGTCTTTAACCAAAACGTTCACTCTGAATACTATATCAAATGCATACAAATAGACAGAAAATTTTCTTCAAAAATTCATCAAAATAATCGGCCATACCAAAGCCTATCATTTTCAAAGATTCACAAGTTACTAAAAGATTCACATGTTATGAATGACATGCTTATAAAAATTTCCAAGAGTATGCTCATATTAAACAATCAAAGATCTTTTCTAAATTCAGATAAGTGTGCACTTAATATAATTTTCCCAAATTGAATGATAATGAAAAACACACAAGGTTTTTAACAATGAAGAACAAGTGAAGCAATCATCACATTATCATAACAATGCAATGGGAAATGGAATGAAGGTTCAAGAGTATCCTTTTTAGATCATTGATACCGAAAATTTCTAGCATAAAGGACAATTTTTAAAAGTTGTAAAATTTTTGAACTCTTCATGGATTTAAAGCATACGTACCACAAATTTAACTTAAGAACCAATGAAACCAATTTTCTCCAATTTTTTTTCAAGAATCACTATTCATCAACACTATTCATCAAGAAACACAATCAATAAATCAAGTATTTTTATTGTTTTCAAGAAGATCCAATGCATAAAAACTCGAAAACTAAGCTTAAGCTATCAAGATAACTCACAAACAACATCTTTTTCACTTCTCAATGTTAAGATCGAAAATTTCATCTCAAAAGAGGATAAGTTTTGGTTTCTGATAGCTCAGGTTTTCACCCAAGAAATCACTGCAAGCGTACAGAGTACGATGTAATGGCTCGGGATCAAATACACAGAGACCAAAGGTAGCATGTAGAATTTCATATCAAACATGGGCTAAAGCGAAAAGGGTGATTTGGTAGAGATGCAATAATTCGAAAATTAAGAAGCAAAGAAAGCAAACAAATGACAACGGGTTGTAAATCAATTAAAGAAGAGTTGGGTATTGGGTATTCTCAGGGAAACATTTCATTGTTGATTCTAACTATTGATCAGGGAACAAGTTTTAAACCGTCTTGAACTCAAAAACTAATATAGAATTGATCTACATCTGTAGTATCAATTCCCTATGTATTAGAAACCTTAAGACTAACTTTTGTTGACTCTTGGATTCCGATCATGCATTCTAAACAAGTTTGATAGGTTCAAAATTCACGTAAACATCAATTTTCATTGGCTTAAGATAAATTGCTCATTCAGGACTCATTCAGGCATTTAATCGAACACTTTCCAGGCGTTAAACAACCTAAGATCAGAAGCTAAGTGATCAAGTTAATTTCCGCATTAAGAACAATCCTAGATGAAGATCTAAATGATTAAATCCTTAATCAAACAATTCTATGTCAACAATTCATGTAATCCCTATTTGAGAACCCTAAAGCCAACAAACGAACTACTCGCTCATGATCAAAGAACAAACACAAATCAAATCAGAGAGAGACATTATTATGTTGATCAAAAATAAAGAGTAAGGGTTCAGAAAGCTTCTCATATTCAAAGTATGGAAGATAATTCTTCTTCCAAAGGTTACATACTTCTCTCTTAGCTCTCAAAGTTAGAAAAACAACATCATGAAACTCAAAACACGAGCTTACGTTTTGTTATGGAATTCCGTTCTTGATAAGTCGGTTTGGTTCTTGTAAAATTGGTCTGCAAAATCGAGAGAGGGATTGATCAATCCTAGACAAGGATCGATCAATCCATGTTCTTCTGGCAGGACATTTCTTTACTTCACAAACACTTCCTTCGATGTTTGAAATTCGTCCAAAATTCGTTCTTTTTGCACACTCAAACTCGATACCTGTAAAAACACTAAAGATAACAAAACCGCTCCAAAGAGAGAGAAATACATACTAAAAACCATATTTCTCAATTAAAAACCGAACTAAAAACGTATAAAGTGCTAACACATCAAATCCCACTGACTTGAATCTTTGCTTGTCCTCAAGTAAAGGAAACGAAGATTAAGTGCACGGGAAAAGAAGTTTGAAAACAGAATGGACCTCATGCTATTAGTAGACCTTACTTTGCACTACTTTCGTTGACCACATAGACACAGGACGGTTAGAACATTCTCCCCAAGAATCTCTGCATGACCTCCGGAGCCCATCCGTACTCCAAAATCTTAACCTACTAGCTCAGTATTCATGTTAATAACTCTCTACATTAATTCAAGATAAGCGTGAAACTTTTTCACCAAAGAACTAGTAATCAGGAATTCGGGTTAGGTATTCAAGGCTTTTAGTGGTGAGGCTTAGAGTGTTTTGGGGTATCAAATCTGCGCTAGGAAGCAAAACATTATGCAAAATTGCAGGAGAAAACGAGTATATTGATATCAATGTCCCCTAACTACCTACATACAAACCACCAATCAAAACTTACACCAAATACGTGCAATCTTCAGAGTGCATTCAAACAACAAAATAATATGCAAATGCTAATTTCTAAACCAGATAAAAAGAAAAATAATTCAATTTCCTTTTTTTAATATATGAAAATTTGATAGAAATTAGCAATACAATGACGTTTTTAATATTAAAAAACCCATACAACACGTAGAAATGCAACATGTCCATCTAAACCTCTAAAACACCAAACACCGAGAAATAAGACACTCAGGATCGTGTCTAAACCACCTAAATTTTTCAATCCTACCTAAGTTATTAGAAGGATCATGTCTACCCCTATTCTCCCCATTGTTTTTACATATGTGTGCATATAAGATCAAAAAGAAATTCATGGAGATTCAAGGAGATAAGGTAAAGGTGTGGTGCCAGACTAAAGATGAGTCTGCTCACTCAGGATTGCCGAAAAGAATGGTATAAAAATGGGTATATAATCCTGAATGATGGGTTTGATTCCTGATTTCAAGTTCCTTGATTAAAGCAATTAAGTTCATTAGTAGTCCAGATAACTAGAGTTAATAACGTTTCAGACAGAAGGTTGAGTTCTAGAGATTTCTGGTGGGGAGTTTAGTCATGAGTTATTCCGTTTGCCTCCGCTAAAAGCTCAAGTGAAATGGTCAATGAAAATATAAATAAAGTGCAATGTGCAGAGATAATAGTCTGAAATCATCATAAAGCATAAACAATCAATAAAATTGACTCAATAAAAACATAACAATCACTCAAACATCACATCAAAAGAAAAATATAAGCATAAGTAACCTTCCCCAAACCCAAGGACAGGGTAAGTAGCAAATAACAAGAAAAATTCCAATAAAAAGAAAAATAAAACTAAAATGAAAAGAAAAAGGAAAGAGAAACTACTGAGCTGCTCGGGAAGTGCTAGGCCTTTGTCATTGTCTTGCTCTGGGGCGCCTGCCTATATCTCCGGAGGCGTAGTCTGCTCTCCTCTTGGAGTGCTCCTCGATCCGTCCGGCCTCCTCTCGCCAGAGTGCCTCGTGCGTGTCCTGAGTCTCCTGCTCGTAAGACTCCTCACTCTCAATCGCCTCATCATCATCATCTGCAACAGCTGCAGGAACTGGTGGCACTCTGCGCCTGATAGTATTCTCACAACCAGACCTGCGAGGAGCATAAGAAAGCAATCTCCCTATCTTGGAGAGTCCTCTGGCGAAACTCGTCCTCTAATGACTCTAAACTATCCAAGCTCTAAACTCTGCAGCAGAAGCAACAGGTGGCAGTGGCGGGTAAAGCTCATAGACAGTGTAATCCTCTGAAAACGGCTTCGCGATCTCAGGATTAGTAGGTGCAGCAGGTGGAGGCATATGCGCCTCATCATCAACATCATCAGCAACATGGTCCCCTGAACAACATGAAGAACCCTTCTTAAAAGAAGGGGGACAAGGGCAAAGACGCTCTGCAAGAGGTAGAAACTACACTACCGGTGAATTAGAAAGAGATGTCAAATCCGTGAATGGCAGGTCAGCGTAGAGAGATGTCTGCTGGCGGTCCTGGAAGTGGTAGATGAATAGTCTCGAGCTGTCTATGGAATACTTCCAGGAGGAAGCTAGAATGGCGCAATCAATGAGATGCTTCCCATCAATGAAAGCATAGAGAGGTCTCTCGTCGTGTTACATCTTCACCTGCTTGGAAATCCTTAACTCCACTCTCTTTTGATCAGTGAAGTCGAACCTGACAAAAAGTAGAAGATGGGTAATAAGAGCACCTGCAACAAAGAACTTCTTCTCATAAGCCACCACCATGAAGAAGGTGAACTTGTAAGCAACTACCGCGGTCATGTTCTGATTCATAGCCACCACATAACAGATTTGAGCTCCCAAATGCCATGTATGTTAGCACCGATAAAGAGAAGATCCAACTTGTCGTTGATCACAACAGGTTGAATAGACTTGGCGTAGATGTGAGAGCTAAGTACATTGGCCGCTACCGAAGAACAGGACTGCGGATACGCAACTGCTTCGCACTCCGAGAGACAAATTGCCCATAACAATATAGTCCTAAAAATAAGTAGACCTCACAATGTTATTACATAAGTACCGCAACCCTGCTCAAAACCAAAAACTCAAGCCACGTCCATGAGAGAGATAGAGTTAAACTGACTCTACACAGTGACGGAAAATGTGCCTTGGTCCACTATCGGGATGTCCAAATTCAGATAGACAAGCCGTGCAGAGACTAAAAACTCCCGACAAAGCTCAAGGTAGACATGCTCCTAAAGCTCCAGCAAGCCTCGGAGTCCCATCTTGTCAAAAATATTTTAGAAATCCTGCTGAATACAAAACGCCTCCAGGAGGTCGTCATCAATGATTCGGGTCATTAGGAAAGTGATGTGTCCCAAGTCTTGCAGGACCTGCGAGTCATACTGATCCCATTCCTTAGTAACATGATGGTTGGTGGGATGTGTGAGATCGCTCCATTTAAACCGCTGATGTAGATTGGAGCTAGAGGAATTCCTCATCTGTGGAACCTCTCCTATCTTGCGTGTACCCATAACCTTCGAAAATAAACACTTGGAAACCAAATTAGTATCCGAATCAAAATGCTGCAAACACGAAAATTATTCACCGTAATTATAAGAGCAACTGTGAAAATCAAACTCATGAAGATTAAGAGCATGCAACAATTCACTTCACAAAGCAAGAGCATCATCAATATGTCAAATTTTCGTTTTGCTTTTCAAGTCCATGTGGAATAAAAAAATTTCATCGCAACCAATAATCTAAACATGTTGTAATCATCCATAGAGATGCCACAAAAGAATAATATCATCAATACACAAGGCAAATCATTGAAAGAACATGCATCCTCACCGAATTCAATCCTCTAAACGCTAAATTCAAGTGCAATCCTACTTTTAAACATTTTAAAACATTTATATCATTCAAGCACAAAACATTGATTCAAATTCAATGAATCAAAAGTTCTCAAATTTATCCAAAAATACTGCTAGTAGAGATTTCGAACACATACCTTCGAATTTGCCAAAACTGATCAGATAGAAAGATAGAGCACCAAAATCTCTTGAGTTTAGACTCAAATACCACTTAGATCCGTGATGATTTGACGAAAATCGAGATTTGGGGTGATTTTTTTTTGTTTTAAGAGGAAAAAGGTTAATGAAGACTTACTTGATGAATGTCATGATATAAGGTGTTTTCGGGACAAGTATCGATAGAGCCTTGTCCTTTTGTTTTGAGACGAAAATAAGTCAGGGACCGATCAATCCTGGGACAGGGATCGAAAGATCCCTGTCCTTCTGTTTGGGGGCATGTTTCCTGCAATACTAAAGCTAAAAACCCGAAAAACGTCAGAAGCACCAAAAGCCTAAACACAAAAACGAATAACACTATAAAACTAGCTAAAAAAAAAAAAAAAACTACCGAGTGGGTTGCCTCCCACTCAGCGCTTGCTTAAATTCTTTAGCCTAACTATAATGTAGATGGATCAATTTGCAAGGGTCTTTAAACTCGTTTCGAAGCAAGCTTCACCATCGAAAATCTTCAGCACAAGGATGTTGCTCATCACTTTCTTCACAGCAGCTTTGCCCTTCTCATTAAAATCTGGCGTGAGGATGGCCCTGACCTTGGAGAAAGGTTTGAATTTCCCTCTACACTTCACCTTGTACTCAATCACACTTCTATCGTATCCTTGAGGGATCAAGGTCAACTCAGAATCCTCCTTAACCATGTGCTATTTCTGCTTCACCTTCTTTTTGGTTTTGAGTTTTCTCACAATAGAATAAACGTCTCCAACCAGGACTTCTTTGATGTCATTCTTTTCAACAATCTCCAATGTTTCTTTACTCTGTAAACCATGCTCTACGCCAATTTGAGATAAGGAAATATGTAACGAATCCTCGGTGTGAGGTTCCTCCACATACTCCTCAATCACATTAGTCAATGTGTCCACCCAAAATGTATACCCATAATTTGTAGGCTTCTCCGTCGAGTTCTCGAGGTTGAAACGCATATCCAGTTTCCCCAACTGCATATCAATTTGACCATTTTGTACATCGATAATCGCTCTAGTAGTGGACAAGAATGGTATACCCAAGTTGATTGGATGCTTGGGTTCTTCGTTGAGCTCCATGATTACGAAATTAGTGTATACATAGCCTTTGCCAAACCCAACTGGAATGTTATAGAGAATACCTAGTGGCATTCTAACTGATCTATCAACAAGTATCAAGAACATATTCGTGGGCTTAGAGTTCACCATATTAGCCTTTTGCGAGAAAGACAACGACATTAAACTAACTTTATAACCCAAGTCACACAGACATCTTTCGAAGGTAAGAAATCCAATCATGTAGGGTAGTACAAAAGGTTCTGGATCCTCGCGTTTCACTGGCGCAATTTTTGTAGAACTGCGCTACACTCTCCAGTAAGCATTGACACATCCTGCTCTAAAGTCTTTCTATCTTAGAGAATCTCCTTCATGTAACTTTTAAGAGAAAGTACCATCTCGACTTCTTCTACGAAAGGAAATCACACATGTAATTCCCCGACTAGATTCTTCAACTTCTCATACTCACATTCCTTGATCTTTTGACGGGGTCTAGAAGGATACAGTGCTTGGGAACATAAGGCAGGGGCGGTACATAGTCATCTTCAATCTCCAAATGCCTCGTTTTTTCATCAGAGTCTGGTATGCTCACGCCTAGACAAGGATCGATCGATTTAGGGGAAGGGATCGATCAATCCAAGGGCAGGGATCGATCGTTCTCTGTCCTTCTGTCCGCATTTGAAGTGGAAATTGAGAAGGATCGATCAATCCTATGGCTTGGATCGATCGATCCCTGTCCTTCTGTTTTGGATGAACATTTTACCTCTTTTCCACTTTGCACTGTAATAGCACTGCAGTATTCCTTCGGATTCTTCTACGATTTGCTTGGAATGATGCCAGGTGGAGCTTTGTTGCTTGAAGAAGTATGTGCAACCTGGGTTTCCAACAATTTCATGTGAGTGCATAATGTCTCGAACTTTGATGTGTTAGTATTATAGTGGTTTTTATCACAGGTATTTACTCGAGATTTATGGTTTTTAGTATGTATTCAGATTTTTTTGGCGCGAATTTGCGTTCTTTGTTTTTTACAGGAATCGAGTGTGGATGTGCGAAAAGATTGCATTTTGGATGGATTTCAAGCATGGAAGGAAGTTTTCTTGAAGGCTAAAAATATCCTATCAAATGAACAAGGATCGATCGATCGATCCATGTCCCAATTTTTAGACCAATTTTTACAAAGAACCAAACTGAACTTATCTTGAACCATATTTCATAACAAAAATCTAAGCTCATGTTTTCTGTATGATAATGCTATTTTTCTGAGTTTTTGAGAGCAAGAGAGAGCTTTGTAACCTAAGGAGAAGAATCATCTTTCGTACTTCGAATCCGAGAAGAATTTTGAACCTTATTATTTGTTTTATTGATTCATACAATGATGTCTCTCTTTGATTTGATTTTTGTTGATTCTCTGAACATGAGTGAGTAGTTTATTCCTTGGGTTTAAGCTTTTCGCAAAGGGATTCATGAATCGTTGACATAAAATTGTATGATTAGGGATTTAATCAATTGGATCTTCATCTAGGATTGTTCATAATGCATGAAATTAAATTGATCACTTAGTTTGTGATCTTAGGTTGTTTAACGCTTGGAAAATGTTCGATTAAATGCCTAAAAGAATCCTAAATGAGCAATTTATCTTAGGCCAATAGAAGTTGATGTTTAAGTGAATTGTGAACATACCAAACCTGTTTAGAATGCTTGATTAGAAATCAAGAGTCAACGGAAGTTAGTCTCGAGGTTTCTAATACATAGGGAACTGATACTACGAAAGTAGATATGTTCTACATTAGTGTTTGAGTTCAAGATGGTTTAAAACTTATTCCCTAATCTATAATTTCAATCAACAATCAATTGTTTCCCTGAGAATACCCAATGTGTAACTCTTCTTTGATTTATTTACAACCCGTATTCGTTTGTTTGCTTTCTCCACTTTCTGAATTTTGATTATTGCATCTCCTACAAAACATACTTTTTGCTTTAGGCCGTTGTTTGATATGAAATTCTCGTGCTACCTTTTGTCTCTATGGATTCGATCCCGAACCAATACAACGTACTTTTGTGCTCTTGCAGTGTTATCTCGGGCGAAAACGTGAGCTATCAAACTTCCCATTGAGATCACTATACATGTTATCCACCTTTTAATTCAAGTCCGGAGAGGACTTTGTTTGATTTTCCAGGCCTTGCTGCAACATATTCTTCAGCTCACTATATTGAGGAGACGTAGAAGATTGTCCCTAGTTCTAATTCTGATAACCCGACTAATAGTTGTTCTTGAATCCTCCTGAACCAAACTGCTTCTGTTGATAGCCACTGTTTCCGAAACCACCGCTCTGATTCTGATTCTTGAACTTGGAGTTGAATACACTATAATTTTGTTGGTATGGCTTATTCCGAAATTGGTTCAGTTTATTGATCCCTCTGGAATTGGTTCAGTTTATTGAACCCTGTGGAATTGGTTCAGTTTATTGAACCCTCTATTACCAAAGTTCCCTTGACCTCAAATGTAATTCGCATATGCTTTTCTACCATTAAGCTCTTCAAACATGAATTCGTGATACATATGTCCCAATTTCTGCTCTTGAAGCACAGGTGCATCATATTGTTCCCCAATAAAATGTACTCCTTGCTAATCTCTTCCATTAGCTCATTGAGCTTTGACTGCCAATAATCTATTCTCTTCGCATCGGATGATACAACACCTCTATCGCGATCAAAATCAGATCTCCGATTAGCTCAGCTATTCGCCATATTATTCACCAGCGTATAAGCTTCTTCCACAATCTTAGTCACGAAGTCACCATTGCTCGCAATGTCCAAAGCATTCTGATATTTCTCCTCAACTCCATTATAGAAAATATTGAGGAGATTCCAATCTGTGAAACCATGATGAGGACAATCATTTTGGTACTTCTTGAATCGCTCCCAAGCTGCATAAAAACTCTCAGAACCCAACTGGTGAAATCCAGCAACCTTGTTTCAGAGAGACATTGATCGCGATTTCGTAAAAAAATGACCAAGAAAGGCAGCCTTGATCTCGTCCCAAGTCTTCAAAGAATCAGGCTATAGACTATTGTACCATCTCATAACTTAGTCATTTAGTGAGCAAATGAATAACCTGAGTTCCAGAGCTTTACCATGTACTCCATTGTGCTTGATAGTATTGCAAATGGCTTCAAATTTATCCAAATGGTGCATTGGGTTCTCGGATGGCAACCCATGAAACTGATTCTGCAACACCAGGTTAAGGAAACCAGTCTTGATCTCAAAGTCTCTCCTTTTGATGGGAGGCAGACGAATCCAACCACGATTCTCATAGAATGCCTCACGAGTATCATACTGTGCCAGAGTCACCCTCTGTTGAGGTTGATTTGCGCGTTGTTGCCCCGCAGCTATAACATTCTGCTTGTTGACTTGATGAACACCAGCATTAGCACCATCTTTAGCAGGTGGATCAGCTCCTTGAAGAACTCCAGGGAAAAGAGGATTGTTTCGAACTTGAAGGTTCTCCATGTTGTCACCCATGATGTCTGCAAACTCAAACTTCGAAATAATGTCCATCAGCTTCTCCTTCTTCTTCTATCTCTGTAGACGCCCAAGTTATGGCTCAAATTCGAGAAGATTCGCGATTCCCTGGCTTCTAGTATGATGCTTGTTCATGCACCTGAAAGCACAAAAAGAAAGAAGAAAAATATGAGATTAAACAAAATAAAGAAAACACCTTAGACATGCAATGATCCTAAGTTCGAAGATGACCTATTGGACCCTGGCAACGACTCCAAAAAACTTGATAGCTCAGGTTTTCGCCCAAGAAAAAACTGCAAGCGTACAGATGAGTACGTTGTAGTGGTTTGACATCAGATCCACATAGACCAAAGTTAGCACGTAAAACTTCAAATCCAACACGGGCTAAAGCGAAAAGGAAAGTTTGTAGAATGATGCAATAAATAAAAAATCAAGAAGTAAAGCAAGCAAACGAATGACAATGGGTTGTAAATCAATCAAAGAAGAGCTGGGCACAAGGTAATCTTGGCGAAACATTTCATTGGTTATTCAAATTGTTGATCAGGGAACAATTTTTAAACTTTCTTGAACTCAAACACCAATATAAAACTAATCTACATCCGTAGTATCAATTCTCTATGTAATAGAAACCTTAAGACTAACTTCTGTTGACTCTTGGAATTCTAAACATGCATTCTAAACAAGTTTGATAAGTTCACAATTAACTTAAACATCAATTTCCATTGGCTTAAGATAAATTGCTCATTTAGGATTCATTCAGGCATTTAATCAAACACTTTAACTTCATTAAACAACCTAAGTTCAGAAACTAAGTGATCAAGTTAATTTAAGCATTAAAAGAAATCCTAGATGAAGATCCAATTGAATAAGTCCCTAATCAAACGAGTAACCCAACAATAGAACTACTCGCTCACGACAATTGAACAAACACAAATCAATTCAGATAGAGACATGATTGTATTAATCAATAACAAAGAGAAAATGTTCAAAAAGCTTCTCCGAATCGAAGTACATAAGTTGATTCTTCTCCGAAAGGTTACAAGTCTCAATAGTTGCTCTCAAACTCAGAAAAATAGCATAATCAAAGAAAATACACGAGTTTAGGTTTTAGATGCGTAATAAGGTTTTCAAAAAGTCGGTTTTGTTCCATATAGTTGGTCTGTGAATCGTGACAGGGATCGATCGGTCGATGCTTGAAATTCGTCAAAAATATGATCTTTCCACACAATCAAGCTCGTTACCTATAAAAGCACTAAAGAACACAAAACCGCTCGAAAGAGAGTCGAATACATACTAACAATCATATATCTCGACTAAAAACCGCAATAAAAACCTATAAAATGCTAATATATCATTAGGTTGTGGGAGATATTGTAGTTGATCATGGGGAAGAAAGATGTCGTTTTGAAGTGTAGGTTTTCTTTGCTGGGGTTCATATGAATTTTCAAGCGGTATTGTGTCAAGATACCAGCCTCCTTGAGTGGATTCGTGGCTTTTACTTCGCCTCCAATCAAATTCTCCTTGAGGTTGACCTCTTGGTTCAACATAGTCTCTTTTAGGTTCATAGGCATGAGGATAATACTGAGTATCATCCATGAATTCGAGTGAATGAGAATTAGGGTAGGTAAATCCTTAAAATTTTTTGTCCATGGCTGTAGAGAGGTTTAGGGTTTCGGGTTTTAGCTTTGGTTCCTTGTATTTTCCTTGAAAAACAGAAGAGAAACAATTAAATAGGTTAGTACGATGGAGAAATCATATTCCTAGTAGAAAAAGGATAATTTCAAGTGCTATTATGTATAAGGAATAAGGAAGCACATAATTATTAGCAAGTTAATCTAAATCCTATGTGTTAAAACCTTAATAGAATTAAAATAAGTTCAGCATTAGCACCACCTTCAGCAAGTGGATTAGCTCTTGGAAGGACTCCAGGAAAAAGAGGATTTTGATGAACCTGAAGGCTCTCCATCTTGTCACCAATGATATTTCAACGAATTCAAGCTCTTCAATAACCTCCACAGCTTCTCCTTCTTCTTCTGTCTCTCTAGACACTCAGGTTCCGACTCAAAATCGAGAAGATCCGCGATTCCTTGGCTTCTAGTATGAGGCATATTCATGCACTTGAAAGCACAAAAACAAAGAAGAAAAATAAGAGATTAAGTAAAATAAATAAAAATGCCTTAGGCATGCAATAATCCTAAGTTCTAAGATAACTTATTGGTCCTCGACAACAACGCCAAAAAAATTGATAGCTCAGGTTTGCACCTAATAAATCACTGCAAGCGTACAGAGTACGTTGTAGTGGTTCGGGAACGAATCCACAAAGACTAAAGGTAGCAAATGTAATTTCATATCAAACGCGGGATAAAGCGAAAAGAATGATTTGGTAGAGATGCAATAATTCCAAAATTAAGAAGCAAAGAAAGCAAACAAATGATAACGGGTTGTAAATCGATCAAAGATGAACTGGGCATTGGGTATTCTCTGGGAATTATTGATTAGGGAACAAGCTTTAAACCGTCTTTAACTCAAACACTAATATAGAATTGATCTACTTCCGTAGTATCAATTCCCAATGTATTAGAAACCTTGAGACTAACTTCCGTTGACTCTCGGATTCTAATCATGCATTCTAAAAAGGTTTGATAGGTTCACAGTTCACTTAGAAATCAATTTCCATTGCCTTAAGATAAATAGCTAGTTTAGGATAAATTCAAGCATTTAATCGAACACTTTCCATGCGTTAAACAATCTAAGATCAAAAACTAAGTGATCAAGTTAATTTCAGCATTAAGAACAATCCTAGATAAAGATCCAACTGATTAAATCCCTAATCAAACAATTCGATGTCAACAATTCATTTAATCCCTATTGGCGAACCCTACACCCAACAAATGTACAACTCGCTTCTGATCAGAGAAAAACAAAAATCAAATTAGAGAGAGACATGGTTGTATTGATCAAAAATAAAGAGTAAGGGTTCAGAAAGCTTCTTAGATTTGAAGTACGAAAGATAATTCTTCTCCCAAAGGTTACAAATCTCTCTCTTAGCTCTCAAAGTAAAAACAAAACAGCATAATGAAACTCAAAACACGATCTTAGGTTTTTGTTATGTAATCCGGTTCTCGATAAGTCAGTTTAGTTCTTCTAAAATTGGTCTGCAAAATCGAGACAGGGATCGATCGATCCATGTCCTTCTGTCAGGATATTTCTTCTCTACACAAACTCTTCCTTCGATGCTTGAAATCCGTCCAAAATATGATCTTTCCACACATTCAAGCTCGATACCTGTAAAAATACTAAAGAACACAAAACACGCTCCAAAGAGAGTCAAATACATACTAAAAACCATATTTCTCGATTAAGAACCGAAAAAAAAAAACTTATAAAATGCTAACACATCAGTTTCATACCATTGATTTATTGATGTAGAAAGGATTGTGAGAGTTGAGACTTGAAAAAAAAAACTGAAAATATAAAAGAGCTTGCAAGAATTATCTCAAGATTATAAGAACGAAAAACTCTAGCTTTAGGAGATAAGATTTTCGATTTCTTGACGCTAAAAGAGAGAAAGATTCTTGCTTTTTTAATCAACATATGCCAATGATGGTGGAGTGTTCATGTAGGTGAGGCTTTTGAAAATTACAAAATGGTCCTTGAAAAGAGTTTTCATAACCAAATGGTAAAAAAATTCATTCAAATTACCCTTAAAATTTTGAAATCCAATTTTGGAGGGCAAATATAGTTAGTTTTTGAAAGAGTAAGACCAAAGGTTTTTAAATTGGATCAAAAATGGTTAAGTTTTCTCAAATCAAGCTTTTGCAAAATTACTCTTGAAATTCTTTTAAAATGGTGAAATGCAAATGCATAACTTGTATTTCAAGGGAATTTACCTTAACACTAGGAGTGTTCTTATATTTAAGTCATAGTGACTCATTGAAAGTGTACACGTCGTATTCCTTTGTGGTTTTTGATCGTTGATTCG
The DNA here is from genome assembly GCA_900406275.1 of Anastatica hierochuntica. Taxonomy (NCBI): domain Eukaryota; kingdom Viridiplantae; phylum Streptophyta; class Magnoliopsida; order Brassicales; family Brassicaceae; genus Anastatica; species Anastatica hierochuntica. Next base: position 21,970 of record OVAN01002546.1, read on the forward strand.
AGTAGCTCTCATTTGGCACCTAAGTTTGAGCAAAAGAATGACTTTGGAACATGATTTTTCCAAGACACATCATCATTATTGAATTTTAAAAGACTTGAAATATAAAGCATAAAAGGAACTTGTACAAAGGATACTCATGATATTGCCTCTCAAGTGCACTTGTTTAAGATCTTTAGGTTGACCATTCTTCTTTTCATTTAGTGAGTGAAGTGGAGGATCATCTCTTCAAAGTCTTGTCCTCTTGGTTATTTCCTTGTTGTCCATTCTTTGATCTTGAGGAAGTTTTCAACCCCTTTTCCCTTGTAGACATTTGGGTTGTAGCCACTCTTAAAGCTTGAAGACCCAAGTTTTTGTGTCTCCTCTTCATTAGCTACCTTTTTCTTATGAGTTGCAAGCATTTATCTTTGCTTCCCTTGGCACATGGTGCCACAATATCCAATGTCTCTATCAAGGTCGAGCATAGGGTAGGATACTTCCTGGTCAACATCCTTCAATGTCAACTTCTTGGCTCCGATTCTCCCTTTCCAACATACTTCAAAGCCAACTTCTTGGATCTGAAATCTATTACAGCACCCACCCTCAAAAAGAAGAGAGTCCTAAGTATGATTGAAAATTTAGCTTGATTGGATTTGTTATCCATCACAATAAAGTTGCTCTCCACAAAGGTGTTGCCCACTCTTAGCTTCATATCTTTCAATCTTCCCATTGGGACTTTCCTTGTAGCATCTCCAAAAAGTATGAGATTAGTCCCTTATTTGATTTCGCTTTATAAATCAAGTTCCTTCACACGATCAAGGGAGATCACATTCAATCTAGCAACGGTATCCGCTAATGCATCTTCAAATAGGGAGCCTTATAGAGCACAAGGTATAACAAATCTTCCTTCTTCATTGCTCTTCTTCAAGAACTTCTCCCCTTTTATATAAACTGGGAAACTATTAGCTTAAAGTTCCTTTTCGACCTTCTCTATCGTTGCCAACTTCTTCTCAAGCTTCTCCTTGGCTTTTGAATTGGTTTTTGGCTTCTCATACCATTTTTGTGGGATGTCTAAGTTGATATCCTGCTTCATCTTCCGATAGAGTACGCCCAATATTTCTTTTTTATAGCACCAAGGTTAAGGTAGGTGGTACTTGGTAGACGAATAATCCAAGATAGAAAATTCTTCTTCGTTTATATCCCTCTAACTAGGCGTGTCACTAGGAAGCCTTGGTTCTTCGTCCTTCTTCTCAAATGTCTCTTTCCTTGAGACATATTGATGTGAATCTCCCGAGGAGTCGACACTCAAAGTTTGGTGATGGATAAGCTTTGCTCTAAGAAAATGTGAAGCTTCAAAGATCAAAGGATGTGGGGCGAAGGGTCATATGAAAGTTGCCGAAGACTTTTGATATACCACTTGATTTCGTTGGATATAAAGCACCAAAGAAACCAAAGATTTTGTTGAATATTACACACTAACAAGAAGGGGTTGATCAATGGATATTATCCACCATTGAAATAAATTGAGAATCACTCCCAAAAAGGTTTCCAAAAATTATACTCAAAAGCTTAATTTTTATTCATGATGATGAACTCTTTAAATAGAGAAATTACAAAGAGAAAAACATAAATATTGATAGCTTTACATGCAAAGATTTTAGGAAACTAAAATTTAGTTTTAGCTTGCATGTAAGAGAGAAAAGAGCAATTAATTTAAAGATTTTCGTCACTTCTCTTGGAAAGGAAATAATCCACTTGTTTTGGCTTCTTTTAGGACTCGAAATTTCATAAAAATGGGTTGGACATCATAGTTAACAACTAGGGTTGATTACTAAATGTTTTCCATGCTCAAATCTTCAGAAATCAGCTAAGTAAGTCCTTTGAATAATGCAGTAGACGCCATCTTGATATTGATTTAGTTCGGTTGTGTCTTGACGGTTATTGATTTTGTTTTCTTGCTCCCCATGATCATACCAGTCTCTCTTTCTTCAAAAACATTTTTCCTCAAATATGGATCTTCTTGGATGATAGGATCAACCGTTCTCTGCTTCAGTTGGAGATTTTATTTTTCCTTTTTTATATAGAAGAGGGAATATGAGAAGATGGTGATCGAATGTTGAACCTTCAAGTTTGCTGTGATACCAAATGATGTGAATCTCGCGAGGAGTCGGCACTCAAAGATTGGTGATGGATAAGCTTTGCTTCTGAGAAACTGTGAAGCTTCAAAGATCAAAGGATGTGGGGCGAATTGTCACACGAAAGTTGCGGAAGACTTTCGATTTATCGCTTGATTTTGTTGGATATAACGCACCAAATAAACGAAGGATTTTATTGGATATTATACACCAACAAGAAGGGGTTAATCAATGGATATTACACACCATGACCGAAACAATAGAGATGACACACCATTGAAAGAAATTGAGAATCACTCTCAAAACGGTTTCCAAAAATTACACTCAAAGGCTTATGTTTTTATTTCATGGTTTTGGTCGGAACTCGTCAATGAATGCGCACATATCAGAATCTGATAAACTTAAAATTCACCTGACTTGTAAATTGAATAAATCCTTCATTTCATCTCCGTTTGATATGTTTCTTCTTCAAGATGTTCCATAATTGAGGTGAGAACAATTAGCAAGTGGTTTCATTCGTTCAATCATCATGGTTGACTAGATATGCTTCAAATAATGAACATATGACCATTCGGGTCTGATTAGAATCATGCTCATGGTTTGATTGAAATTTTTTTTGGGGGCATGGTTGATGATCAAAACATAATGTCCTTGCTACTCCTCATAATCATATCATACTCCTCCTCTTGAAAAGAATTTTTTGTTGCCTTTTTTTATCTCGTGTTTTTTTCTTTCTTTTTTTGTGAAAAGATGGTGAAAGGTAGAAGATAGATGATGAGGATGGAATGATGAGAAAATGATAGAGAATGAATAACAAACTTAGAGTGTTGCTCTGATAACCATTGATGAGAATCTTTCGAGGAGTCGGCACTCCATGATTGGCAATGGATAAGCTTTGCTTCAGAGAAACTGTGAAGCTTCAAGGATCAAAGGATGTGGGGCGAATGGTCATACGAAAGCTGCGGAAGATTTTCGATATACCGCTTGATTTCGTTGGATATAACGCACGAAAGAAACCATGGATTTTGTTGGATATTACACACCAACAAGAAAGGGTTGATCAATGGATTTACGAACCATGATCAAAATAATGGATATGACACAACATTGAAAGAAATTGAGAATCAATCTCAAAAAAGTTTCCAAAAATTATACTCAAAGGCTTAGTTTTTATTCATGATGATGAACTCATTAAATAGAGAAATTACAAAGAGAAAAACATAAATATTGATAGCTTTACATGCAAAGCTTCTAGGATACTGAAATTTAATTTTAGCTTGCATGTAAGAGAGAGAAGAGCAATTAATTTTCAGATTATCGTCACTTCTCTTGGCGAGGAAATAATCCACTTGTTGTGGCATCTTTTTGGACTCGAAAATTCATAAAAATGGGCTGGACATTATAGATAACAACTAGGGTTGATTTCTAAATGTGTTCCATGCCTAAATCTTCATAAATCACCTCATTATGTCCTTTAAATAATGCAGAATACGCCATCTTGATATTGTTGTGTCTTAATGGTTATTGTTTGTCTTTTCTTGCTCCCCATGATCATATCACATTGAGTTCTTCTTTCTCCTTGAAGCGTTCATCCTCTTTAGATTCTTTAACTCTTTCCTCTGTAGTAGCCTTATCATCAATCCAGGGCTCTTTCTCCTTCTCTTCAAATTTGAAATCTCTTTTAGCTAAAGGAGTGTCCTTCTTCTCAAGCTCCTTTCCAGTAGGAGCGCTTATTTCATTGATATCAAGGCCAAATTCGGCACGACCTTGCTTCTTAAGTTGATTTCCAACGAATTCAACATCATCACTATCAACAGACTCATCAAGCGGATTCAATAAGAGATTCTCAAAATCATCAATAGTTTTCTCTTCTTCAAGAGTGAAAATAATACCGTCCTATAGTTGAGAGTTGTTGTTGATTTCTTCCAAGAAGGCATTGCAATAATCCTTGCTTGACCCTCCTTTTTCTTTAACTACGACCTTTGCTTTTTTGTTTGTAATCACTTGTTGTATTTGAGAGTCAATTAGCTTCACATGTGAAGCAGGAGCTTCATGTTGTATGTTCATGTCTCGGTACATAGGTTCCATTTTGGTATTCATTTCTCCAAACCTCTTGTTAAGCTCGGCCTTGGCATCATTTTTTCCTTCCACTAGCTTCTTGAGCATAGTCTGGTTCTCTACCTCTTTTTAAGGATCAGCTTGTTGAGGTTTTTGGTAGAAGCCTTTTTTGGTTGGAACTGGTATCCTTGTTGATTAGTCTTGGGAGGATGGACTTAATTTTTTGGGTTCTCCACATTGTCGCTTTGGTAAGACGAGTTGTTGTTGTAAGGCTTGTAACCTTGGTTAAAGGGTTTTCGGTAGTACCCTCCGTGGATGTAGCTCACTTCTTCTTGATTCTAACTCTCTTGTCCGACTTTGAATTCGGTTTCAACAAAGTGAACACGTCTCTTTGTTTGGATAATGAGGATATTAACCTTGTCACTAAGCTCTTTGATCTTGTCATCCTTTGATCACGTGCTCCTAACCATTATATCGTAGTCATCTCCATCACAATGGTCGCTTTTGGCCAAATTCTCAATAAGTTTCTCTCCTTAATCGGCGGAGAGACTGGCAAAGCTTCCCATAGAAGTGGTTTTTAAAGCCAAATGGAATTTCTCATGAATACCTCTATGAAAGATTTGAAGTAGATTGCCTTTGGTGATACTATGATGAGGGAAACTTCTTATGTATCCATTGAAACTTTCCCAAGCTTCATAAAAAGACTCTACTCCTCCTTGTTTGAAGGTAGAGATCTCATTCCTTATCTTCTCCGTCCTTTGAGGTGAGAAGAGTTTTGCTAAGAACCTCTTCTTGCATTCATCCAACGCTGTGATAGAAGATTTCACAATACTCTTCTCCCATTGTGATGCTTTGTCTCCTATAGAGAATGGAAGAAAAAATCAATTTGATGACGTCTTCCGCCACTCCATTTATCTTCACCGTGCCATACAAACTTTCGAAGTTATCTAAATGCTCAAGAGGATTCTCAAATGGTAGATCGATGAAATGAGCATTTTGTACCATGTTGATCAAGCTTGACTTTATCTCAAAGTTGTTATTGTGGATTGGTGAGGGTCTTATCCCCATTCTTTCGCCATTAGTGAATGGATCATCGCCTTCTCCAATCCTTGGTTCTCCTCTAGGGTGGTGGAATGGACGGTTCTCTTGGTTCTCTTCACCAACGAACATCCCATGAGGTGGAGGGGGAATTTGTTCTTGTGGTTGATTCTCCATAGATGGTGGATTCTCTTCTTCAATTTCGTGATTCATACCCAACCTTAATAGATAGGCTTGTCTTTCTCTATCTCTCTTTTTTCTTCAGTTTTAACTTTCAATGTGAGTTCAATCAATGTCAAGAAGTCTTGTATCTTGCTCACTTCTAGAACTTGTTATCTTGTACCTTCACAAATCAAAGAAAATCGACAAAAGATCAAATCTTGAGAAAGTAGCAATTGGTCCGGGTTTGATCTAGAGTTATGATGGACTTTGCTAAGGTTATATTATAGGATTGAAGCTATTCCTAAGCCAAGGATCCCCCCTTAATCAATCTACCCACTCTCATGGCGAAGATATATTCACCCATACAGATTACAAGGCTCAGCTCTCGCTTGTTGCCTATCTAAAAATGTACATGTTAGTGATCTACAAGCCCTTCTAGACATCTAGCCTCTAGGTAACATCCACTCTCATGGGCCCAAGTGAAAAACATAGATCTTGTTCTCTCAAGCATTTCATCGAAAACATTCTAGGCGTCAATGAGCAAGCAATGAACTTTGAAGAACTAAACAAGACCTAGTAGTAATCTATGCCAAAATCTAGCCCTATTGTCCATCACAACCCTAGATCTAACCCTAGTATACTAAATCTCAAGATCCTTAAGGGATCTACTCACTAAGTTTCATGAAAATCGAAAGAAAAGGGTTTTGGCTTTGAGCTTCCATACCCTTAGATTTATATCTAAAAGAAAGAGATGAAGAAGAGAAACACAAGTCTTTAGATCTTGATAAGTATGAGAAAGAACAAGAAAAGCTGTAAAGAAGTTCAAAGATGTGTTTGACGCGGGGTTTCCCGATGGTCAAAGTTTAATAATTTATAAGACCTAATACGCTGCGCTCAATCTCGGAAGAGAACGGGGTCAATTGTAGTATTTTAGGGTCGTCCAAGGATTTAAAGGCTTGGTTTAGTAGAATCTAAACAAGGAGATTATACTAAGGCTCCTAGTCTAGGTGGCCGTATAGTAAGAGATAGTCACGGGTCTCTACTAAACTTAATCGAAAGTGGAGGTAACCATGGTGTTTGTTCAAATAAAGAAAGCAATAACAAAGTAGCATAAAAGTAAAGCAAGCAAAGAGCAAACTTGGATCTAATCAAAAGAAAAGTAGGATCTTGAGACAATGGTTATGGGTTCGGGTTCAATCTATAGATGTACTGGACTTGGATAAGACTTTATTAAAGGATCTAGCTATTTCTAGACCAAGGGTCCCTTTTTTGTCGATCAACCCACTCTCGTGACGGAGATCTATTCACCTCATACACACTACAAGGCTCAACTCTCGTTTGTTGCCTATCTAAGCATGTAATTGATAGTGAGTCTCAAGCCCTTATAGCCATTCAACACCTTGGTGTACCTAAAGGCAAACTACTCTCATAGCTCAAGATGAAAAAAATAAATCTAGTTCTCTCAAGCATTTCATCGAACACTTTCTACGCGTCTTTGAGTAAGCAATGAACTTTGAAGAACTAAACTAAACCTAGTAGAAATCATACTAAAATCTAGTCTAAACATCCATTACAAACCCTAAATCTAACCCTAGCCTACCACATCTCAAGATCCAAGAAGGATCTACTCACTAAATCTGATGGAAATCCAAACACATGAAATGGGTCTTTGAGCTCCCATGGTTTAGAAGAATATATCTAGAGAAAAAGAATAGAGAGAAAAAAATCCGAAGAACTTAAAAGAATCAAAGTTTTATTAAAAGGTTTTTGATCTTTAATAAGTGTCTAAAAAGATGTAGAAAAGATGATAGAAAGATCCTCTTTTGTTCTTGGAGCATAAGGATGTATTTATACTAAAGAGAGAGTGAAGGAAGCCCTAAAAGAGGGGAATTTTCGGCCAATGTTGTCAGTCGTCGACCTCCCAGGTCGATGGGAGCAAACCTGGGGTTGTTGGCTGGCAACCTCCAGAGGAGAAGCTGTTGGTTGCTGCCCAGGTTGCTGGCCATCGATCCTAGGTAGCTGGCCATCGACCCTAGGTAGCTGGCCATCGACCTGCAGGTTAATGGGAGCTCCCCTTTAGCAGTTTTTGATGCTTCTTGCTCCTCTTTGATGCCTAGTCGATCTCCAACTCTTCCATAGCCTTTTTTCCTTTTCTCCATGATTTCTTAGCTTCAAATCCACCTTGAATCCATGCCTAGAGCCTCCATAGATCCATCCCAAGTTGCACCTATAAAATGCAAAGAAAGTGCATGCAAATGCAAGATGATCCTAAACTAGACTCTAGCCTCAAACTAATGCATTCTAAGACTTAAATGCCATATATACAACCTAAAATTGGATGAAACTACGCTAAAATGAACCTAATTATGCATGAAAATATACACATCAACACCCCCGGACATATCCTTTGCTTGTCCTCAAAAAAACAACAAAGACCAATCCCAGAAATGAGGTTTGCAAATGGGAACTCAAAACCAAGATAGGAAAAGTAATGCCTTATGCCTAATGTCCTCAAGACAAGTAAAATAGTGCAAAGATCATCTAAGAGTCTAAGTACTTCTCCATTATAATCACAAGACCAACTCTTAGAATCAAAGCTAAGCATTCATAGACTACCTCATCGCCAATTCCTTTTTACATTCAGTTAAACATAGGCGTGAATTCTTTACTTATGGGCAATGCATCTCATCCATTCAGTTTGGATTTAAAAGAAGGGTTTAATGTAAAGAAGTGTAAAAAGAAGAGGGTTCACTCAATTTTTAGGTTGGTTTCTCTCAAACAAAAGTAGTGCAAGACACGAGGCCAAAGCAAGGTGATAGCCGTACAATTACGCATATAAAACATTTACTTCCTCTAATTGTTCCCACCCATTACTTCCTAAGGATCTAGACACTTACTTGATATTCTACCCATCCTAATCCTAGAAACCAATAGCTTTTATTGAACCACACTNGTTTTATTGAACCAAACTCATTCTTTTTTCTTTCTTTTTGTAAACAAGTAGAGATTCTTAAACATTTTAGACTTCTAAGCTACTAACCTTCATTTGATTTTAAGAGCCACTATCTAATCACTTGGATTCTTGTTTCTTTTTAGGGTGGAGTCTTTAAGCTTTTAGTTTTCTAAAGTTAGAGCTTCAACTTATTACTAATCTCTAGTGTCTTTTTCTTTACTTCTTTTTTTTTTAATCTTTTTCAATTTTTCTTCTTTTTTTCTCATTGGAGCAACCTAGGATCAGTTAAGCACTAAGGAACATCTACTTAACTCAATAATCACACACCATACCAAAGACTAGACAAACCCAAAACCACAAAGATTTTCCCTTCCTATACTCTATATAACCTTAAAGTGAGGTTAACTCTGAGGAAGTATTCTCTTTGTCGTTCAACTTCGTTTCACTCAGGATTTTTTTCGTGTGTGCACTTTCCTAAAGAGGCCTCACAATTCGAAATGATATGGGGTTTTTATAGAAAGGTTTAAGGGTTCATAAAGGTAGGTTACTACTCTAAAAAGGAGATTAGCCATTTGAGCTAAGATAGAGTGGTATAAAAGGTTAGAACATAGCTCAAATATGATAAATTCCCATGGTCAAGTATGACAATGCCCATAAACAAGATGCTAAAATTCATTAAAGTGCCATCTTAGGTAGGAATTGACTCTAAAGGTAATCTACTTCAACATTCGCAAAGGCCTTAAAATGGTCAATTCCGATTATGAATTTTCCTAAGAATAAAACCGGTCTAGGCATCATTTTACTTCTAATGAGAGCATTATTCATTAAGCAAAACTTATCCATCTATGAGGTATTATCATCATTGTTCCCTATGAAAAATGCAATCTTATATGCTCCTATAAACTAAGTATGCATAAATGTATGCAATTTATATGAAAATTTTTAAAACAAATTGAAAATGTTTTGGGTTTTTTCGAAAGTTTTTCAATTTTTTTTTGGTTTTTTATAAATCATAGTTATCTACAATGCAAGACTCAATATGGATGAAATGAAAAGAAAAACACCAAAAATAAAAATAGTATTAGTAATAAGCCCCTTCCACGGACTTAAATTTCACCGTCTCGGTGAATCCTAAGCCGTGAGTGTGACTAACACAAAACACACAAAAAAATGAAAAAAACATGCAATGGTATTAACAATGGAAAGTGTAGGTTTACCTCTTAGACAAATCATATGAATGAGTGTCCTGATGAACCAATGGTGATGAGAAAGAGAGAGGAGAGTGAGAGTGAAAAGTTGTGGTTAAAAGTAAAACTGTAAAAAGTTATTTGCAAATTGGTCCCTAGGTTTCCAAAATATTTAGTTTCTTTGAAAACTTTTGCAAAATAACCCAAATTTTGAAATCATGAAATCATGTGAAACTCATTAAACTTGAATTTGAGAAAATTAGGACGAAAGGGTTTTTAAATGATGAAAAAGGTTTTAGTTTTCTTAAACCAATCTTTTGCAAAATTCACTCTTGAAAATCTTTTAAATGGTGAAATTCAAATTAGATGCTTGAATTTAGGAGAACTTACCTTGGCCAATAGAGTGACTTAGAATTTTGAGTCATATCGACTTGTATAAAACTTTAATCCATTACTCTATTATGGCTTTGATCTTTTTTTTTGTTTAGCTCTCCTTTGGTACCTAAACTTAGAGCATAAGAATGTCTTTGGAGAAATTTTCTTCCAAGATAAAAACACATTTATTGAATTTAAAAGCATGAAAATTAAAAACTTAAAGAAATATGTACAAAAGGATAAGCATGAGATTGCCTCTCAAGTGCGCTTGTTTAATGTCATTAGCTTGACCGTTGTTCCTTCTTCTCAATTGGCGAGATTGAGGACCTCCTTTTCTTGGCTTAGTCCTCTTGTAGACTTCCTTATCACCCAATCCCTTATCTTGTTAAAGTTTCTCACTCCATTACCCTTGTTGAAATGGTGATTGTAGCTACGCGTGAAGGTTGTACATTGAGTGGGGGTTACATCGTTTGTTGTGCCAAAGCTTTCATGTGGCACATGTCTATCGAGATCTTCTATGTAAAGTAACTTCAAATATCCATCTATCTCCAAGTAATCATAGACTTTTTCTTCTCGAAACCTACCCCTCTTCTTTGGTTCCCTTAAATAAACCGTACCACAAAAGGCGTTGTCCCTTTTGGTTTTAAGCATTGGGTAGGAGACTCGTTCATCAACCTTTTTCAAAACGAGCCATTTAGTATCAAAGTTATTGAGGCTCCGGTAGTGAGGAGGAATGTCGTTCCTAAGATCAATGGGAAATTGGCTTGGTTGGACTTAGTTTCCACTACCACAAAGTCACACTTAACAAGTGTATTGTCAGGACAGGGATCGATCGATCCGGGGACAGGCATCGATCGATCCTTGTCCTCCTTTTGGGATTGTTGCACAGATGTTTAAAGGAAAAAAAAGGCAACAAAGCTTTAAATTTATAAAAGCCCGTTTCCTAACAATCACACAATCCGCAAGTGCACGGATATGTCATCGTAGTACTTGGGGGTCGAACCACAAGGAGCAAACCTTAGCTAGTTACAACTTAACTTTAGGAATACACACTTAAACTTAATAGAAGCAAATAAAGGAGGTTGGGTTTTGTTTTGGTTTTCTTAATATTCTAGA
>OVAN01002547.1:0-32966 GCA_900406275.1 Anastatica hierochuntica
TATATATATATATATATATATATATATATATATATAATTCTTTTTAAAAAATGGTTACGATTACAATATTACGGTTCAATCTCATGGTTAACCGACTGCTTAAATACGGTTACGGTTAACTAATGATGACGGTTAAAATACCCTTTATTTTTTTGATAAAGGGTATTAGTTACGGTTACGATTACGTTTGTAACTGTTTCATATGGTTACCGTCCGATTACGGTTTGAAACCGTAATAGTTACGATCCGAAATACAGTTACAGTTTGATTTTGGCCGTGCCTATATACGGAAGCTCTTATTGTGGGTCCAATACAATAATTTGTCGTAAAATCTATGAATTAATCGATTACTTGCATATACATTATATTTTTTTGTTGACATCATATACATTATTCTCAAAATCAACATTTTATAACACAGTTTAGATTTATTTTAGGATTACCTGATTCCTAAATGGGCTCATGATAAATAAGTGACAAGAGGCCAACCGCCAGATAATTTTCTCAATTTTTTTTCCATCAAATGATTCATTAATAATCAAGATCAATATCGTGAGGAACAGATGACACCAATGAAGTAAGAGTAGTAACTGTAAGTGTTGGATCCGAAATCCACACAGAATATGGGGTGTACAACTTGAAACCAAATGTGTAAATAAAAGCTTTGGTTTTATTGATTCGTCAATTGGATGTTTACAATGGTTATTAGCTAAGTTTTAGAAAAAGAATCCGATCTATATTCTTGAGCTTCTCCTTCTTCTTTTATCCTCCATTCACCTTGTAACCGCTCCATTAATGTGTATTAATCCTCCTCATTAAAGGCTAGCTCTTCAGTTTTTATTCTCCTTTGTTTGAATTGTATGGGCCTTGTTCCCATTTCGTGATGGGCCGATTTCCTCATAGTGGCCTCAACGGCCCGTTAGCCTCCTGGTTCTTCAGCCAGTTCTTGGATCAGTTTGCTTCGAACCGGGTATAGTGGGTACCACCTCCGCCAATAGGCCCCCCCTGAAGCTGGGCTTAAGGAAGCTTAGCCGGGGATCCCGTGGTTGGGATTTCGTGGTCAGCTTTTCTTAAGGCAAGCGTATTTGTGATTGATCCTGGTTCGTAGTTAACCGATCTTAGTTGCCTTACCTGAACCGGTAATTGATTTAAAGATCTTCTTTGACAAGATTTGAAAAAGATTTGATTTGCTTCATGGGCCCCAGTCGAGTCTATTTCGCCGCCCACGTCATCACGCCTTCGAGACATGTCATTGAAAAGGTGGGACCTTTTGTCTTCCCTCCTCATTGCGATTCGACTTCCCCTTTGAAGAAAAAGAAAAGGTTTGCTCCGTTTTCTCTATTCTCCTTACTTGCTTGTTTTTATCTTGTGATTTTCGTATCCTCCTCCGTAATCCGTCTCTCGCAACCTCTGTTCTTCTGTGTCTTCTCTGTTCTGCCGAGAGCTCCCATAGATTCCGTTGCCCCTCTAGTTAGAAAGAAACCCTCGAAGTACACCTCTGTTCCCACAACCGCCTCCTCTTCTGGGCAGAGCCCTTCGTCTCCGTCGCTGATGGTCAGAGACACGCAGGGGCCCTCCACTAAAAGACCCCTTTCTTCTTCTTCTCCGGTTGACCTCCTTGTCCATCGCCCTGATTCTGGGGAGACGGAGGAATTCTCACCTTTCTCACTTATCGTGAGAGAAAGAGAGGGTGAATCTGAGATGGCTGGTCCTGCTCGCGCGGCTCCAGTAGTTATTTCGGCGGTGCCATTAACTGTTGCCCTCGCCGCTGCCTTCTTCAATGCTATGCCGACCACCAGCACGCCCAAATCGATTAGCTCTCTGAGGGAGAAGTGTAAAATCCTAGACTCGGTGTTCATTCAACTTCCCACCTCGTCAAAGAGGCCTTGGACTCCTCCCGAGGGCTTCTTCTGACTGTACGAGTCCTATTTCCTCACAAGCCATCTCTTCTTCCCCTTCCCGGAGCTCTTTGTCCTGTATTGCCGGCATCAGATCGTTGCCTTCTCCCAACTAACGGCGGGGACTGTCAGGACGATCCTGGGTCTGATGGTTATCGGTGCAGAGAGGGATGTGGAGCTAGGAGTTCAGCTATTGGAGCTCCTTACCAACTTCAAGGCTTTTGCTAAGACGGAGCACTACTATTTCTCAGGTCGCCCTCAGCTGGTGGCATTCCCTGAGACCAAGAATGACCTCTGGGAACAGGCGTACTTCTACGTCCTAGCCGACGTCAACTCATTGCCCGATCAGTTTGTTGGTTCCACCCGCCGGATGTGGAACCTAGACCCTGGTAGCCGACCTTTTTCAGGTCGCTGTCCGTTTTTGTTGATCCACCTTCATCCCTTCTAACTGATCTCCTTGTTTTGCAGTTGCTCCCATACGCAAGAGGCCTTCTCTCCCGGTTGACCTCCAGGAAGTAATAGCATCTTTGAAGTGGGCTCCTAACAGATCCTGGGCATCCTTCACCCCTGACCGTATTGCTAGGGCCTTTGCTAGGGTTGTTGCAGCCAGGGAAGACAAGCTTTCACCCCCTTCTCCTCCCCGACTTCAGTTATCCCATTCCGCGATGGTGCGTCCCACCGTTATCCTCCCAAGCCTGGAGCAGCGAGCTGCTGAAGCTCGTCGCAAGAAGGCTGAAAAGGAGAAAGCTGCTGCCAAGAAAGCTGAGGAGGAAAAAGCAGCCGCCGCCAAGAAAGCAGCTGGCGAGGAGGCTGCTGCTAGAGAGAGAGATCTAGGAAAGAGGAAGAGGACCGGCTCTGGGCCGAGAAGGAGCAGCTTCTGAAGGAGGGTCGCCTTGACACTCAGGCCCCTGGCCCTTCTGAGAGCGGGGAGAGGACCCCTGCCCCCGAGAAGGCCCCTGTGAGTTCTACTGCTGCTGGCTTGATGCCTTCCCCTCTAGCGAAGGCTCCCACTGCTGCTCCGCCCTCAAGCCGTGAGGCTTCTCTCGCCGTGGTCACCGAGGCTGCCAAGAAGAGAAAAGAAAAGGGGAAGCCCACTGGGAGCTCGGGCAAGGGGGACTTGAGAGCTCGCGACTCCTCTTCCAAAAAACGCTCCCCCTCCTGTTCCGCTGGTTCCTCAAAGAGGCAGCGTACTGAGTAGGGGAGGACCTCCAGCCGGAGCAGGTCGGGTGAGAGAAGTTCCTCTGACCGCCGGAGGTCGGAGGAGAGGAGGTCTCCTGACCCACAAAGGTCAAAACCTAGGAAGCCAAAAGACGAAGGGCTTCCCGCGAGCTCAGAGCCCGCGACCCTCTCCTCCCAACCTCAGGACGCTGGCCTCTCCCTAAAGCTTGACCGACCTGAATCCTCCTGCCTTGGACACAGGAGGGAGGACGCCACGAAGTTCTGTGAGGGTGTTCAGTTCCCTGACAGCCCGACCCCTCAAAAAAGTTCCAGCTGCAGACAGACTCCTACCAGGAGTTCTGTGTCTGTTTCACTGAGGTAGTCCTCTTGGAACCCACATCCTCCAGTTTGATTTTTCCTTTCTAACCCCTGACTCTTTGCTCTCAGGGAATGAGCTTCTTCAATCGGCTCTGGTTGGAGTATGAGGCTGAGCTTGCCCGCATGAAGTCTCTATGGTACCAGGACAACCACGCCCTCACCGTTGAGAGGGGCATGCGCAGCAAGGCGGTCAAGATGGCCAACGAGAAGGACTTCGAGCTGAAGGACATGGCCCGGAAGGTCGCTGAGGTTGAAGTCAAGAATGAGGCTCTCGAAGAAACCTGGTCTCAGGCTCTCAGGGAGCTCAAGACTTCTAAGGAACAGGCCAAGAAGAAGATGGAGGAGATGGAGAAGCGCTTGGCTGAGGCCAAGACCAATGCTGATGACCTCTTCAACGAGCTGCAAGCAGCCCGCAGTGAGGCCTAAAGGGAAGAGGAGAGGACGAATGCCAAGCTGGAGGCAGCGGAGAAGAAGTTCTCCGACCTGTCGTAGCGTCACGACTGTGCTGCCAAGGCTCATGAGGAAACAGTCTCCCGCCTCAAGGCGCAAATCGACAGGGCAGCTCGGAAGGCCTCCAAGAAGGCTAGGAAAGAAGCCGCTGCTAAGTACAAGGCTCGCTTCCTGAAGGTTGAGCGGGCTATCGAGGATGCCAAACTCGTCCAGGAGAATGCCCTCCTGCAATCTCAAGCCTAGGCCCGGGCTGAGTTTATTGATAAAATCAAGGAGAGCAAGGTCCAAGGGAATGAGCCCGAGCTTGACGCTGAGAGGGAGGACATGACGACAACTCTTAAGGACTTTGCGGACGAGCTTATTGAGATGGACATTATTGAGCTCAATCTTACCGAGGACCTCCGGGTTTCCCCGGTGTTAGACAACTCTGAAGGGTCTTCCCTGGCTGCCATCCTTGCTCCTACCACTGCTCCTGCTGAGGGAGAGGTTTCCTCTGCAGCCGCTGATCCTCCCGAGCTCGCCATGGTCCCAGCTGCCCCTACCTTGGCACTTTCTGAGGAACCTGCTGCTATTGACGACGCTCCGCCTGCTCCTCCGGTCCTCCAGATCGACCAGTTCGGGTCTAATGCTGTCGTTATCTCCCCAAGTGTTGCCTCCGAGCTTGCCCAGGACCACGAAGGAACCCAAGAATAGGCCGCATGTGGCCTTAATATCTTTCTTTGTAATTTGTTTTATGTTTTTGCTAGCTTCTATTAGTATCTCTGCTTTCCTTTTACTTTGAACCTTGACTCTTGGTGCCCGGGAGGGCTTTTATCCAACTTTCCCAAGTTTAAGTTAAAATTTTCTCTTCTGCTCAAACTCAAACCATCCAGCCTCCTCCTGTGGGTTAGCCAGCGGGCCGTAGCCCGGGGCAATTGGTACTTGGTCCAGGCTTGCACAACGCTCTTCTTGGAAAATAGGCATTTTGTCTAAGTCCCGAGATCTTTACTTATTAGTTTGGTGCTTGACAATTGATATTTAGGTTGAGACGTACGAGAGCATCTTGCTGATGCTTAAGTTGAAGCACACGAAAGCATCTTGTTGATGCTTAAGTGTTCAAGCACGTGTTCAAATGTTTGAGCACACGAAAGCATCTTGTTGATGCTTAAGTGTTCAAGCACACGAAAGCATCCTGTTGATGCTTAAGTGTTTAAGCACTCGAAAGCACCTTGTTGATGCTCAAATGCTCTGCCTTTGGTTCTGTGTTGTTTTTGCGCGTTTGTTGTTTTACATCTCGACTCCAAGTTTTTTTTTGCGTAATGGCGTGTTAACGGGAGAAATTCGTCAAAAAGGGAATGTTGCTTCCCACCACAAGTTCTGCGACTTGCGGAACGCGAGGGCCCTCTCATTGAGTTCACTCTTATCTTTAGTAGCGAGCATAGGCGCGAGGAATGTCCTCGGCTTACCCTGTTTCAGGACTTGGCGTTTGGGCGCAGCGCGCTGCTGGTTTACCCCTCACCACACTCACGGCCTCTTACTTAAGTAGAGAGGAGACTCTTAAGTAAAAGAGAGAATCTGGTTTTTGAGTGTCTTGCGGACGTGGTCCGGCTGTCCTATAAAGGTATGCTTAAGTCATACCGGGATGTGGCGAACCATTCGAAGGCTTCCTTTCCACATCCATGGTGTCGTTTCACTTAGGCACTTGTGAGAAGCGCGCAATTAACTCGGAGGTCGGGGAACCTGGCCAGGGAGCCGACACAACCGAGCTTCCTCGAGCACAAATGAATCAAAGAGTGAATAAGTCAAAGAATGTTTATTTTTACTATAACAGTTGTACCCATAATGGGTTGCCTACGTACCCCGGAGGGATCAAGCCTGTCCGTAGTTCAATTACATTGAGGTCCAAAGGGCTGGTGTTTTTTTTTTGCCTAACACGAAGCGGATATAGAATTCAACAGTAGTATGTCTTCAAGTTCATCGAGCTCCAAGGACGAGGTTCTGGCGTACCATCCATGCGGAGAATTTCGTACACTCCCAGATGCAATGTTTTGGCGATGCTGTAGGGACCTTCCCAACTCGCGCCGAGCTTGCCAGCCTGGTACTCGGAGGTGTTCTGGACCACATGCCGGAGAACCAGGTCGCCCTCCTGGAATGTGCGTGAACGAACATTCTTGTTGTATTCCTTGGCGACCTGGTTGTGGTAGGCTTGCAGGCGGATGAAGGCGAGCTCCCGCTGCTCCTCAACCGTGTCTAAGTTCATCCTTAGGAGCTCGTCGTTGGTGGCGACATCCTTCGGGAGTATCTGGCGACGGAGTGTGGGCACTCGCACTTCGGCAGGGATCATTGCTTCAACGTCATACACGAGGGAGTAAGGTGACTGCTGGGTGCCACGCCGCGGTGTGGTCTTGTGTGACCAGAGGACCCCGTCCAGCTCAAAGGCCCAACTTTCTTTCTTTGTTGTCAGCCGCTTCTTGAGTCCTTCTACAATATGCCGGTTTGTTGCTTCAGCTTTCCCGTTGCCTTGGGGGTTGTGGGGCGTTGAATACTAGATGGTGATCTTGTAGACGGAGCAAAAATGCTCAAAGTCCTTGGAGGTAAATTGTGAGCCATTATCCGTAACAATCGCATGCGGGATACCATGATAGCACAAGATGTTCTTCCACAGGATGTCAATGACTTACTTATCCTTAATCTTCGCGAAGGCCTCTGCCTCGACCCATTTAGAGAAATAGTCGGTAAGAACGAGCAGGTATTGCTTTCTGTCTGATTTGTGCAGCGGGCCAATTATATCCATTGCCCATCGCATGAACGGGTACGGTGTCATAACTGACTTCATTAGCTCGGTTGGCTGGTGGATGATAGGGGCATGCCGCTGGCACCGTTCACATTTCTTTGCATATGCTAGACAGTCGCGCTCCATGGTGGGCCAATAGTAGCCTTGCTTGCGTATTTTTTGCGCTAGCGACCTGCCGCTGGCGTGGTTTCTGTTGACGCCTGAGTGGACCTCTTTGATTATTTGCTTGAACTCGTCGCCGTGTACGCAATACAGGTAGACGCCCGTGTCACTTCGTCGGAAGATCTTATCTTCAAATAACGTGTATCGCGTGCTCCGCTGCTTCAGCTTCCGAGCTTGCCATTTGTTAGGTGGGACGTCTCCGTCACCGATGTAGCACCTTATCTCATTTCGCTAGTCTTCACCTTCCCCGATTTCTTTCTAGGGTGATGGCACCAGGGTCCCCTCCGAGGTCATCCTCATGAAGTGCCATGGCGTGCTGCGGTTCAGGCAGGTCGTCGTGAATCTCCGAGGTCGGTGCTGCCAGGATCTCGCTAATACTCGACTTGGTCAGAGTTTCTACCGGAATTGTACAGCTAAGACTGTCAGCGGAGGTGGAGGCCAACGCTGCTAGCGCGTCGGCGGCGGAATTCTCCTTTTGTGGCACCTTAGTCAAGGTGAACTCGTCAAATGCTGTTGATTCCGTTTGTACCATCTTCAGGTACGCAGTTATTCGATCGTCGCGAGCCTCATACTCCCCGTTGAACTGGTTCGCGACGAGCTGGGAACCGCAGAATACGCCGATCTTTTTTGCATGAACTGCCTTCGCCAAACGTAACCTCACGAGCAATGTTTCGTACTCCGCCTCGTTGTTTGAGGCTAGGAATGCAAGGCGGAAAGATTGCTCTATAGTTTCCCCAGTTGGTGAGACAAGCTGCACCCCAATGACAGACCCCTTGTTGGAGGAAGAGCCGTCCACGTGTAGAGTCCAGGTACCTGGAATCTCTGTGTCCGGGCTCGGCGCCGGGATTATTTCAATGATGAAATCCGCCAAGACTTGCGATTTCAGCGCAGTTCGGGGTTTGTACTCGATGTCGTATTCGCTAAGTTCGATGGCCCACCGAGCTAGGCGTCCTGACTGTGTTGGGCTATGAAGTATGTTGCGGAGCGGGTGGTTGGACAACACAGCTATGGAGTGAGACTGGAAATATGGGCGGAGCTTCCGTGCCGAGGTGACCATAGCCAGTGCCAGTTTTTTGGTCACCATATATCTAGTCTCGGCGTCAGCCAGAGACTTGCTAATGTAGAAAATGGGCTTCTGCTCGCTGCTCTCCTCTCGTACTAGGACTCCGCTGACCGCCGCGCTGGACACCGCGATGTAAAGGTAGAGGACTTCGCCAATTTCTGGTTTGGATAATATTGGAGGCGTTGTGAGGTATGTCATCAATTGGGTGAATGCCTCTTCACATGACTCATCCCAATCGAATTTCTTGTTGGAGCGAAGCTTCTGGTAGAACGGGAGACACTTGTCGGTAGAGCGGGAGATGAGCCGGCTCAGGGCTGCTATCCGCCCGGTGAGCCGTTGCACCTTCCTCACAGTGCTAGGCGACTTCATGTTTATGATGGCTGATAGCTGCTTGGGATTGGCCTCTATCCCGCGCTGGGTCACCAAGTATCCCAGGAACTCGCCCGAGGTGACGGCAAAGGTACACTTGGTCGGGTTAAGCTTCATGTCGTATTTATTAAGAACTGAGAAGCATTCGCTCAAATGGCCGACATGATCATCCTCGCGTAACGATTTGACCAACATATCATCGATGTACACTTCCATTGTTTTGCCGAGCTGATCGGAAAACATTTTGTTTACCAACCTTTGATACGTTGCTCCAATGTTTTTGAGGCCGAATGGCATCACCTTGTAGCAGTAGAGGCCCCGGTCAATCACAAAGGCCGTCTTTTCTCTGTCATCTGGGTGCATGAGTATCTGGTTATACCCGGAGAAGGCGTCTAGGAACGATAGCAACTGGTTCCCAGCGGTTGCTTCAACTAACCAATCTATGTGTGGGAGAGGGAAACAGTCTTTCAGGCATGCCTTGTTGAGGTCGGTGAAGTCCACGCAAACCCGCCACTTGCCGTTCTTCTTTTTGACTACCACCGGGTTGGATAACCAATCTGGGTATTTTACTTCAACAATTGAACCGGCTTTGAGCAGTCGCTCTACTTCCGCGTTGACTGCCTCCGCTCTTTCCGTGCTAAGCTTCCTCCTCTTTTGGCGAACGGGCTTGTAGGTCGGGTCCACATTGAGCTCGTGGAATGTGATATCCAGGCCTATTCCTGGCATGTCGTCTATCGTCCAAGCAAATGTAGCTTGTTCTCCTTGAGGAACGTTACCAATTCCTTGAAAATTTCTTTTTCCAGATTTGCCCTGACTCCTACGCAATGGACGGGGTTGCCTGAGTCAATGCATACCTGCCTAATTTTACCGAGCTCAGGGTTGGACGGCTCGACTTGATTTGCTTCCTCCGGGCTTGATTCCGGAGCTCGGATCTGGAATGTGTATTGTTCCTGAGACCTACGCAGCTTGTTCTCGTTGACGTAGCACAGTCTTGCCGTCCGCTGGCTTCCATGGACGGTGACCACCCCGTGCTCCGTGGGGAACTTGATGCACTGATGGTAGGTTGACGGTATTGCCCTCATTGAGTGTATCCATGGCGTTCCCAATATTACGTTGTACATGTCTGGGGCTTCCACCACCGTGAACTTTGTCTCCATCCTCACACCGCTAATGAAAGTGTTGAGCTTGATTGTCCCTATAGACATTGTAGTATCACCGTTGAAGGCGGTTAGAGGTTGTTTTGATTTCTTGATACACTCTTCGGGGATCTCCATCTTGTCGAGCGTTTCCTTGTAGAGGACGTTTACCGAGCTGCCCGAGTCAATTAAAGCCCGAGCTATTTCGCAATCCTCATTCATGAGCTCAAGTAATAGGGCGTCGTTGTGAGGTCGCGTAACGCTTCTGGTGGTCCATTCCGAGAATTCTATGATGGTATCTTCCCTGACTGCTGCTTGGAATTCGTCGGTGGTCGAGTTCGCCTGTCTGGTATAGCTTTTTATCGACCGGACCGTGTCGTTGAAGAAAGGGCTTGGCCCCATAATCATATTGATCCGCTTCCGAGCTGTTGGGGGTTCCGCCTTTTCCGACTCTCTTGCGTCCCGATCCCGTTTTGGCGGTTCCATGTTGTTGTGAGAGCGCTCCCCCTCACGATCCTCGTTCTTCCTAGCTAGCTCATCCGTCTTGTATTTGTTAAACAAATACTGCTTGAACCCGTAGCATTCCTCTGTCGTATGACCCGAGGTATTATGAAACTCGCAGAATTTGTCTGAGGTTCTGGGTCCGTCACCTCATGTCCAGGTGTTGGACCTGGACTTGTAGTTGGAGTTGGATCCCGAGCTCCGTTTTGATCCTTGGGAGTTGGATATTTGGAATGACCTGTGCTCGAAATTTCTACCCTCAGATCGGTGTCCGCTGGAAGATCGCTTGTTGTCTTTTTCCTCTTTGGGCTTTTCTTTGGTCGTTGTCTTTGTGGAGGAGGCGTGCTTTTCCGCGTATGCCTTCTTTTCATCTTCTATCTCCACAAACCTTGTAGCACGGTGAAGCGCGTCCTCCAAGGAGGTAGGTCGGTTGAGCATAAGGTCCTCCCGAAGGCGGGAATTGTACCAAAGGGCATTTCGTAGAGCCGTGATGCCTGCCTCGTCACTGACAACCATGTTAGAGATGACTGCTTTGAACCTGGAAAGAAACGATCGCAAGGATTCGTCTTTCTTCTAAGTCATGGTCCAGAGGTCGGCATCCGAGGCGTCCTTCTCGATGAACATCGAATAGTGTTTGATGAAAGCGGTTGACAGCTAATTGAAGCTGTCGATTGAGTTCGCCTTAAGGCGGGAAAACCAATTCAGAGCTGCCCCAGAAAGGTTCTCGACGAAAAGCTGACAATATTCGGCGCCTTTGTCAGCTTCGTTGAACTTGGTCCGACCCATCGCGATGCAGAACGCGGTCATGTGAGCTCGGGGATCTGTTTTTCCTTTGTAAGGTGCGATCTTGAGCTTGATGCTCGGAATGGTGGCTCCTACGATTCGACTCGTGAAAGGTGTTCACTGAGTTTCCTCAATGACTCGGTGAACCTCTGGTGCCGAGCTGGTGGCCTTGTGGATCTGGGACTGCATAGTCCCGAGCTCGGCGGTCGTCTGGGCGAGTGTCTGCTTTAGCGTTTGTAGCTCGGAGTCCGCATGGGCAGACATCCCTCCCAGAGCCGATTCTTGTTGGCCTTGGTCCCGATCGCCCGACCTCTGGTCAGCATGGGTCGCCCCGTTGCCTGGTCGGGCTTCCACAGGACGGAGTTCCCATGGGGGAGATCGGGGCGATGGAATTTATCCTTGCGAGCTGAGCGGCCTAAGCCTGCGCGAGCTCTTCTAGCCGCTGGCTTGACCCCCGATCTTGCTCTTCTTGTCTCGCAGTCCTTTCTACCAGCAGGGCGAAGATGCCACGCATGTTCTCCGGGACTTGGTCCAACGCCGCCTGAGCGTCGAACGCTGGGGTAACCTGCTCTTGTCCTGAATCCCGGCAGTCAGATCGACGTTGTCGCCGTCGCAAATTCCTGGGAGAGTTGGGCTTATTCGTCCATCAGCTCCGTTGTCGCCAGACATGCTGTCCTGAAAGCAAAAAAGGGAAAAGAGGTAGAGAAAAACAAAACGCACACTGACTTACGTGGAATCTGATGTAGCGAAGTGGAATTAGACCCTCTTTCTAGCGCCAATTGTTGGATCCGAAATCCACACAGAATATGGGGTGTACAACTTGAGACCAAATGTGTGATAAAAAAGCTTTGGTTTTATTGATTCGTCAGCTGGATGTTTACAATGGTTATTAGCTAAGTTTTAGAAAAAGAATCCGATCCATATTCTTGAGCTTCTCCTTCTCCTTTTATCCTCCATTCACCTTGTCACCGCCCCGTTAATGTGTATTAATCCTCCTCATTAAAGGCTAGCTCTTCAGTTTTTATTCTCCTGTTTGAATTGTATGGGCCTTGTTCCCATTTCGTGACGGACCGATTTTCTCCTAGTGGCCTCAACGGCCCGTTAGCCTCCTGGTTCTTCAGCCAGTTCTTAGATCGGTTTGCTTCAAACCGGGAATGGTGGGTACCACCTCCACCAATAAGAATGGTGATAAACAGAGGGTACAACGATGGTCTTACATACACTAGAGACATATGCTTTGATAACACCAATAAACATTAGAGTCATATGTAATATGGAACTAATTGGAGCAAAAACTAATTTTTGGATAGTTTTCGAACATTTGAAAGATCATTCAAGATGAAGAGTTTTCTACCGTTGGATTTAGATGAAATTTGGAAAAGGAGCTAGGGAATCGAGTTAACTTTCATATGGAAGTGCTTTGACATGATTCAGAGTTGGGGATCAAGAGTTATACAAAATATTCTAAAGACTGGTCCTGCTGGCTTGCATAGGAATGATGCGTAGAAAGACCAAAGCTAAAGGACTAAGACTTTAGTTTCAATCAAGACTTTAACATGGTCAAAGAGGATGTCTTACAAGCATTTCCAAGCTCAAGATGTCAAGACAAAATGTTAGAACACAAACGCTAGAACTCACAAGTTAAAGATGACAAATCTTCTCAAAACACACTTTATAGATATCTCTTAAACAAGACTTTTAGACAAGACTCTGTTTAATCAGATTTACTTGCTTTGCTACAACTTAGCAAACAAGACTGACCGATATCTATCTACCCAACCTAATTAGAAGTGCAACAACAATTGCCTGTGTAACCCAGAACCCGTAACTCTCTATGCTCAAGCTTTTTGCTCACATTATTCTCTCTTTTGCAAGTGATGCCCTAAAAGCGAGCCGGCTTTCTCACTTTTAAAGGTATCCCGTGCTATCTTTTACATCCCTATGCAATCTCTTTGTTTCCAAATCTCAAATCTTCAGTCCAAATCTTGCCACAATATCTTCTTGTTTCCATCCTTTATTTACGTGTATGCCATGATTTTGACACGTCATCACGAAGAACCCGCCAAGATCTTGTGTCATACAATTGTCCCTTGTCTCATAAGTCTTCAACCTTCACAATCTCCCCATTTTGTGTGGATGTGTCAAACCAAACACCTAAAAACAAACAAATCACAAAGAACCAAAAAAAGACTCTCTAGAGTACACTTAGATCACATCAATCTCAAGAACAAACATTAAGCAACCAAAGCACATAATAAGTTTAAGTTTTTCAAAAAAAACACATCAAGTTCAGAAACAACACATTAGAGTTCAAAAGAAACAAGGAAAACACATGATGAAAGTTTAGCACAGAAGAAAAACAGATCAAACAGATCAAACCTAGAATCGATCTTAGTCTTCCTCTCAATCTTGATCCTCACCATCACCATCCACATCTTCATCCTCATCAGACTCAGCTGCGTGACGTGAGTCTGATTGGTTGCACATCCGCACAAAAACAACGAATAAGTGATATGTAAACCAAAGACTAATGGGAGCAGGAAACACTTACCTTGAAGCCCCATCTCCATATGATGGATCAACCTCTTCAAGTTCCTCAGGTCCATGAAGAGAGATGGTGGAGCCAATTCCTGTTCACCATCTGAACCTCTAGCACTTTTGTCCAATGAAACAGCTCTTGGAGCTACTGAAGTTTTGTCACCTATGAAAACAGGAATGGGACGCTGAAACTTGAGAAGATGATATATGAGGTTTGGAAAAGGCAGTCGCAGTCCCAGAAGCTCTGGATTCTTAGCGATTTCCACAATCTCAGATTACACTAGTCGACCAACACTGAATGTCTTGTTATGAACGATAATGTAGAGAAACTTGGTGCGAATTTGTGTCATGGTCGTGCTATTGGCAGAAGGAATCCAATTGCGACAACACAACTTGTAGAGAACGAACATGGAGGGTGTGAGATGCTTAGACTAGAATTCTTCCCATTGGTTCTTATGCCCACCAGTGAGAAATAGAATGGCTTCAGAGAGAGGCACATCTATATAGACCTCACTTTCTCGGCTAGGAGTAGAATCAGGTGGGAGCATAAACATCCGATTGATGACATCAGGTGAGAACCCATACATTTCACCACAGAGATAGAACAGAAACATATCATGAGAAGTTCCAACATAATCGACTAAGTTGATATAGAACTCTTGAACAACCTGAGTAACTTATTGATCTACGTCTATGACAGTGAGCAATAGACCAGCAGTTCGCAGAATATCCTCAACACTAAAAGAATCCAACCTACCTAGCGGAAGATGTTTCTGATCAAGGAAAGGTCTAACATTGAAACTCTTGTAGGCCTCAACACTACCACGAGTGAGAAATCTCTGATTGAACGGACGCATTGGAGGATTAGTATAGATGGCCGGAAGCATCTACAATTTTTGAAGATTTGACTTCCAATTTGCTTCCATTCGAAGTTCAAAGGGTGGAAACCCACTGTCAACTCCTTCACGCTCATCGCAAAAAAACTCTTCTTCTTCCATATCTTCGGCATGCATGTACTCAGGTACGTCATCGTATTCTCCTTCATCGCTGATCATTAGGGCTTTTTCTGGTCGGTATCTAGGCTGAGATGGTTCCCACGAGTAGCCGTCAATGGTGAAAATTTCTTGTGCATATCCATAAGGACGAGGGTTAGCCGAAGCAGAGGCGACAACCTATCGATGGAGAGCTTCCCTGTGCGTGCGAGTCAGAGGCATGATTTTTTAGATGTATGAGCAGAAATGAAGACCAAGATGAAGAAAATAGAAACTGCTTCGGCTCAACAGCTAGGGTTTGTGCCACACAAAGCTTTAGGTCCTTAAATACCCGTTCCTGCTAACCTTGAAACATTTCTTAAAACTGCACATAACTTTTCATCCCTTTAGTAGAATCTTGGCCTAACAAAAACAAACACACCTCAGATAAAAACAACTTGAACGAAATATAGTATTTGTGACACAAGCAGTTGACAGACTCACACAAGTAAAGAATTTAGAGTGCCCCATACTGAACTAACCAAAGATTACACACAGACAACATTACTGACACCACTTATAACCTTTTTGGCAACACGAAGATAATCTGTTATTCTGAAGCACAAAGCGAAGCATATACCACATACTTTAGACCACATGAACAAGGTTCAAAAGAGGTTCAGTTTTTTTAAAATAGAATCTAATCAGCATAAACAAGATGTTCCTTATCATAGCCAGACCTTTGAGTAACACACCTGTTTTATGCGCCTTTGAAATCATTCTTCCCTACTTTTCTAGATAGGGTCTCATTGTATTTTTTTTTATTTCTTCTTTGATTGAGTTGGGAAGGGATACTCCCTAATTTTCTAGGGTATCATTGTATTTTTTTTTTCCCTTCCCTTTTTTATATTTTAAACAAAATAGAAGAGGCATGAACAACTGATGGTCTACTAGCAGAGATACAACCTAGCTCAGTGTACTAATCTCAAGAGCTGATCTGAAGTTTTTCTAAGTGTGGTGATTCGAAAAGGGGAGTAAAAAAATGAACAATGGTCTCTATGTACACAGCTGCCTGTTAAGTGACACATTTTTTAGATTTCAAAAATACCTATTGCCTTTCTCAGATGACAAAAGGTGTTTAGATCCAAAGGTTTAGTAAAGAGATCAGCTAGTTGCTTATCTGTGGTAACATGGTCAATTACAACAAGTTTCTCCTCTACAAATTCTCTTACAATGATGTCTAATGTCCATATGCTTTGTTCTAGAGTGTTGCACAAGATTTTTTGAAATGTTAGTTGCACTCAGATTATCACAATATACCAAGAAGGAGTCAGTATCAATATCGTAATCGTAGAGCAATTGCTTCATCCAGAGAAGTTGTGTGCAACAACTTCCTAGTGCAATGTATTTTGCCTAAGCTGTTGACAGTGAGACACAATTCTTTTTTTTTGCTATGCCAAGCAATCAGATTATTCTCCATGAAGAAGCATCCTCCCGATGTACTTTTTCGATCATCCAAGCTACCTGCCCAATCATCAACCAACAAGATTATAGTTAGTGTCTTTAGTGTAATACAACCCAAAATCCAAAGTTCCTTTAACATATTTAAGGATACGTTTGACAGCAGCCATATGTGATTCTCTTGGACTAGTTTGGTATCGTGCACACACTCTTACGCTGTAGCAAAGATCAGGCATGTTGGCCGTGAGATATAACAAACTAGTTATCATGGCTCGATACATCTTCTCATTCACTTTGACTCCATGTTCATCTCGTGAGAGTTTTGTATTGGTACCATGGGTGTTCGTGATTCTTTTGCTTTATGCAACTAAAATCGCTTGATCAGATTTCGAGCATATGCAACTTGAGGCACAAAAATCCCATCTTCCAACTGCTTTGCTTGCAAGCCAAGAAAATAAGTCAATTCACCAACTAGACTCATCTCAAACTCCCTAGTCATAGTTGAGACAAAATTGTCAACCAAGGCTTGATTAGTCCCACCGAAAATGATGTCATCTACATATACTTGTACTACTAGAAAGTCATTATGAGACATCACTATGAACAATGTCTTATCAACACTTCCCCGTGCAAAACCAGCCTCCAACAGAAAATGAGCTAGCCGATCATACCAAGCTCTTGGTGCCTGCTTAAGACCATACAATGCCTTCTTCAAGTGATAAACATGATCAGAAAAATTGGGATCTTCAAACCCCTTAGGCTTAGCTACATATACTTTGTCTTGAAGCAACCCATTCAAGAAGAAACTTTTAACGTTCATTTGATATATCTTGAACTTCAACTCACAAGTTATTCCTAAAAGCAATCGAATGGATTCCAGTCTTGCCACATGTGCGAATGCCTCATCGAAATCTACACCTTCTACTTGTGTGTATCCTTGTGACACTAATCTGGCTTTGTTTCTAACAACATTTCCATGTTCGTCAATTTTGTTCTTGAATATCCATTTAGTGCCGATCACATTTGCATCTTTAGGTTTTGAGACTAGATCCCACACATCAAGACGTGTAAACTATTCGAGCTCCTCGTGACACGCCCCTGTCCAGAATTCATCATTTAGAGCTTCTTGTACATTCTTGGGTTTTATCATTGACACAAAACATCCAAACTCCACAATTTCTGCCCACATTACCAATTTTAAAAAAATTATTTGCTTCTTCCTTTTCACTCGACCATCATTCAAACTTCCAATGATGTCTTCAGCTGAGTGGTTTCTGTGCACTTGGACCAATGATTAAGCATTGTGTGTTTCTCCTTCCTCTTCTTTGAGTTTTTCAGGAACTACTGTGTCAAAATGCCTCATATTGTGTGACTCAGTTTCATCGACCACAACTTCACGGAGTTGTAGGCTATTGGCATCATCAAAAACAATGTTGATTGACTCCACTATTGTTTTTGTTATCTGATCATAAGCACGAAAAGCCATATTGTGTGTTGCATACCCCAAAAAGATTCCTTCATCACTTCGTGAGTCAAACTTACCAAGGTTGTCTTTGTTATTCAGAATGTAACATGCACACCCAAACACATGGAAGTAACTCATATTTGGGGTCTTCCCTTTCCATATCTCATAGGGAGTGGTATTAGTTCCTGGCTTCACATAGATGCGATTTATGATGTAGCAGGTTATGTTAATTGCCTCAGCCTAGAACCTATGTGACACACTGTTCCCTTGCATCATAGCTCTGGCCATTTCCTACGGTGTTCAATTCTTCCTCTCAACAACCCCATTTTGTTGAGGTGTTCTAGGAGCAGAGAATTGGTGACGGATACCTTGACTCTGACAGAATTTTTCAAATTCATCATTCTGAAATTCATCTCCTCGATCACTTCTTATTTTCACCACACATCCTTTCTAAGTTTTAAGCTAAAGAGCAAGAATCTTTATGCTTTCTACTACTTCACTATTTTCTCGAAGAAAACGAACCCAAGTATATCTCAAAAAATCATCCACCAGAACGTAAACATACCTTTTTCCTGTGATACTCTCAGTTTGAACGGGTCCCATCAAGTCAATATGAACCAAATCTAGGACATTCTTTGTAGTGATCTCTTGAACTCTCTTGTGATGTACTTTCACTTGCTATCCCTTGCTACACGCATCACACACGAATTCAGACTTGGTTTCAAGTTTAGGAATTCCTCTTACCACATCAACATTCACCAATTTACAGAGAGCATTTATGTTCATATGACCCAATTTTTATGCCACAGATCCAACTTGGATGCCACAGCTGAAAAACAGTTTATAGTTGGTCTCTACATGTAGCAGTTGTTACTAGATCGGATTCTTGATAACACCACTCTTCCTTTTTCGTCCATAGCTTCACATTCTGTTTTGGTGAAGATCACCTTCAACCCTTCATCACACAATTGACTAATGCTTATTAAATTTGCCTTAAGTCCCTCCACTAGATACACATTAGATAATCTTGGCTGATCTTCGTTTTTAAGACTCCCAGCTCCACGAATCTTCCCTTTACCTCCATCACCAAAAGTCACACTTCTGAACTTTACGGCTGTGTATGTTTCCATAGACTTAAGGTTTCCTGTCATGTGTCTTGAACATCCACTGTCAAAATACCATTTCTCTATATCATGAGAGTTAATGGAGGTGTAAGCAACATTACTCGACAACATATCCAACTCCCTTGCAACCTTAGACTCATTGGCACACATATCGTGTGTGTCACACATGGAAACAGAGTGTACTTGTGCCAGATTGTAGGTTAACACAACACTTCCTTCACAGTCTTCCAACCTTATACTACTAGCCATTTCCTTTCTACTAACAGTACTTCTGGGAGGTAATGCATAAAGTGCTTCCTTGGGAATCCAAACCATTCCAAAATTTGATGGTTCTAAGTAACACTGATTGTTTTCCCAAGCTTAAGCAATTCTTCTTTTGCGAAAAAGCAGTTTCTTACACGATGATTTTTTTAACCACAGGACAAACATCCTCTGTTAAGGTTCAAAGTGATTGATTTCACAGAATGTGAATGCCTTTTGTCAGCGACGCCATTTCTATGAGAGAACCTTGAATGATTCACAGAGACTTTAGAGGATTTCTCTTCCTATTTCAAGATCAGTTCTTCCTGACGGGTGTATGAACTTCCCTTAACAAAATTTCCATATATCAGCCTTTCTTTGTTAGTGTCAGCACTATAACCTTTGTAACTAGTGTAGCCTAATCCCCAATTAACTTTAAGTGGTTGTCCAGAATTTAGTATCTTCTCAAGATTCTCAGTTCCCGAATTGAGCATTCGAATCTTCCTTCTGTTTTCTTGAAGAGTGTACTCTAGGTCTTTAGATTTTCTCCTTTCTTGATCAATTATGTCTTGCATATGATCTACCTTTTCTGCAGCGATTCGATGTGTTGCTCAGCTCCAGTGTTGCTTGACTCACCTTTTTCAGTTAATTTCTTCTCAACCAGTTTGCTTTCTCCTTCCGAGAATGTCATGCTTTCTAACTCGAGGATGTTTACTTGAGCTTTTAACATTGCCTTATCCTTCTCAAGTTTTAGATTCTCAGTACTGAGATTCACCCAACTTTCATATAGTTTTCGATGTTCAAGTTTTGGATCAATGTCATCTTCATCTTCACTTTTAGAATCAAAACCAGCTTTGGTTTCAGTGTTAGCTGTGAAGGCAACAAAGTTGAGCAGCTCAGGTTCATCATCTTCTTCTGATTTAGAGTCACTAAAGCATAAGAACGACTTTTCTTTATGCCTAACCAAATTTGGACATTCAGTTTTGACGTGTCCAAAGCCTCTACACTCACTACATCTGATCTCTTTTCGCTTGGTTAGAGGACAATTTATTTTCAAATGTCCGTATCCTTGACATTTATAGCATTGAATTTTACTTCTTTTTCTGCTCATCTCTTTATCATTTTGGAAACCCTTGGAGTTCATATTTTCTTATTCATAGCGACCTCCTCTTTCTTCTCCGAGTTTGCTCGACCGATTTAGAGTTCTGTTAGAGCATTTTTCAGCCCATTTTAGTATTTTTACAAAGTGTTTTATAAGCAGCACCATGTTGTCTTCAATATTTTAAAAGTGATCATCCTTTTCTTCAGCAGTCAGAGCCACACCTTTGTGTGTGTTATTTATGTTAGATGCAACTTCCATTTCTTCTGCCTTGACCACACCAACAAGTTTTTCAAATTTCAATTCATCGGTGTTTTCTGTCATCTTCAAGTCAGCTCTGTGAGCAGTGTACTTAGGCGGTAGACATCTCAGTAATTTCTTGACCAAATTCTTCTCCTTGTACTTCTTGCCTAATACAGAAGCTTCATGTGCCATAGCACTAAGTTTTGAGCTAAAACTTTTGACTCGTCAGGGCCCATCTTAAGATTTTTAAACTGTGAGGCAAGGTGATCCAGCCGAGTTCTTTTCACACTCATATCACCTTCAAAGGAGTTCATTAAGATGTCCCAAGCTTTTTTTTGCAGAGTCACTACCTTGAATCAACTTGAATTGTTCCAGGTCTACGACTCCAAATATGGCAGTCATGGCTTTTGAGTTGAATTTAGATGCAATCTTCTCTTGATCTGTCCATTTATCCTTCGCTTTAGGAGTCTTCTCCCCATCATCAGACATAACAAATGGTTCTTCCCAGCATGTTTCCACAGAGGTCCATGCATCTTCATCGACAGACCTAATTAGATGCATCATCGTCACTTTCCATTGACCATAATTGTTTTCATCCAGAATTATGGGTTTATGCATAGCTATGAGTTCCTTCCTTGTGTCCATTGTTTTCCCAAGATATCAACGTGTGTATTGGTTGATTCGCTCTGATACCAATTGTTAGAACACAAACGCTAGAACTCACAAGTTAAAGATGACAAATCTTCTCAAAAAACACTTTATAGATATCTCTTAAACAAGACTTTTACAGAAGACTCTGTTTAATCAGATTTACTTGCTTTGCTACAGCTTAGCAAACAAGACTGATCGATATCTATCTATCCAACCTAACTAGCAGTACAACAACAGTTGCCTGCGTAATCCAGAACCCGTAACTCTCTATGATCAAGCTTTTCGCCTACATTTTTCTCTCTTTTGCAAGTGATGCCCTAAAAGCGAGCCGCCTTTTCCACTTTTATACGTATCCCGTGCGTATCTTTTACATCCCTATGCAATCTCCTTGTTTCCAAATCCCAAATCTTCAGTCCAAATCTTGCCACAATATCTTCTTGTTTTCATCCTTTATTTTCGTGTATGCTACGATTCTAACACGTCATCACGGAGAACCCGCCAAGATCTTGTGTCATACAATTGTCTCTTGTTTCATAAGTCTTTAACCTTCACACAAAACCCTTCTACAAGAAGCCCAAATTGAAAGGCCATAAATGCCCAATTTTAACCTAATTGACATGAGTTGGACAAAACCTACTTATACTTGATTTTAGCCATTTATTTCGTATAGTTGCATTATTTTAGGGTAGATTAGAGTCTCAAAGAGACAAGAATCTCAAAAATTTTTTTTGCTTCTTTGTGTTATTCTTTTAGTTTTAGGATTTATAATTTTTTTTATTTTTCTTATTTCTTATTTTCTTTTTCTTTTACAATTCATTTTTTCCTTTTGTGTCTCTTGATTTTCAAAAAATACAATCAAGAATCTTAACTTCCTACCCAATAAGGCTACGAAATCTAGGAGCTACAACCTTCATGATCATCAAAAATACCCACGTCAATAGAAAGAAGAGATGTACTTTCTAGGAAATCAATCATGGTTTCATTTGCAAGAAGATATATGTCAAACTCAAAAAGAGTATGGTCTTTTGCTATGATCCAACAGTTATCCTACGATTGGAGAGTATTTTCCAAGTCTTATGATACTGGAAAATAATCATCATCATTATCCATACCAAAAAGTATGGGCACAATCTCAGGAGAATCGAAGGAACTTCGATAACCAAAGGTTTCCGCGATTTTCAACACTTGTGGTAGGTCTTCAAAACCACATTCGCACGCCTTATCAGCCACGTACATACCCTTCTATAGCTTAAAATCATCTAACAAAGGAGTCTCTCAAGTGTGCAGTTGAAGACTTTGTGGTACAACTCATTAAAGATCGAAGAGAAGCGAAGGAAACGTTCAGAACGAAGCTCGATAACGTGTATTTCGACCTGTAAGAAGTTTGGAGAGCTTAAAGCTATACTCCATACCCTTGAAGACACTCTAACTACAATGGACAATTCCATCAAGAATAGATCATCAGCCCATTTCAAAGAGATCTTTAAATCGAAAAGATCAAACAAACCGAAGAAAATCGAATTGTGGCAACAGAACACTCATGCATCAAAGGGTGCACATGTAGAATCTTAAGTCTATTGATTCTAACGATACTGTGAAACATGATCTCAAGGTCAAAAGGATTCACAATGACCTCCTTATGAAAAACAATAAGTTAGAAGGCAGAATTGGCGATTTCATCATAAAAACCGATGAGATCAGCACTCAAGCGGGATATATCAAGAACTTCATCACATTGATGATGGAAAAGATGGAACATGAGCCTCAGGAACTTCTAGTTTTAGGAGTTAAATTTGATAGTTTGCACATTTACCTTGAAGCATATGGAGAAAAACATGTAGAGACGACACTATTTGTTACACGCTTTGAAGATGTATCTCAACACCAACAGGGAAAACGTCTATCCATGATGATTTAATGGTTGGCCAGCCATATTTTACCCCAACCATTGATACGTCACGTGCCTTGGATGATGACCCCGACGATCCAAGTTACAAAATGAGTTTAGAAACTCGGTTTTCTCACAAGCAAAAAGAAATTTTCAGAACTGAAAATGGAGTCTTGGAAACCTTACGAGCTGATATGAATGGTTCTAAATAGAATATGAAGCTCATCAATATCATCAAGAAGTCATTCTACTATGCAGCACCTCCTCAATCCCACCCAAGACAATTTCATGGTCCAATACCAATTCCATGTAATGAACAGGAGAGGGAAGGTCTGAAACTCACTGAGATCTTTGTTGAATCATTGGGAATGCAACGAAAGAGTGTGACGAAACCCTTATCCAGACAACCTCATTATAAATAACCCAGGGGTCGAGCTAAAGACCTTAAACAAACGCTTTGTGGAAGGCAATTCATATATTCTTTCACTTTTGATTTTATTTTCTTTCTTTTGATTTTTAGGATTTGATCTTACAATTGATTGGTGTTATATTGGATGTTATTTGATATTTAAAAATGTTTTCACTAGTTATATGTTGTATCTTTCGTAGGAACACACTTCGGAATCGGAAAACTGGAGAAGAAATGCAATATGAGCATGTTCGGATCATCACGACCATTCCACCAATCCAGGAAACCATCCCATCGGTCTGCACCAAATAGGGAGCCCCGACTAGTGGAAAGGACCACCTGCCTCAAACCGCGTATGACCCATTGCCCGTCCCACCGGCCGCAGAGAGCTTTAGGGCGAAAACAAGTGGGGATGCACCCGCCAACCGGTGGGAATAGCGTCCTGCTTAGCACCTTACCACACTATCCCATCGGTCCATGCTCCCATTCCCATTGATCCAAGACCCATTTACCACCCCGACCGTTGCTAACCTCCCTTTGCCCCACATGTTCGTGCCATCCACCATCCATCACCCATCATCGGCCACGAAAACATTTTTGTCATAGACCGGTGCCATCACGTCCACCAACCGATGCACCACCTTCCAGGCCTTAATACCACAAACCATTACCCATAGAAAGTCATACCTTCCATCCTATTACACTTCCCATGGCCGAAATATGTTTCGGAAACACATTTTCTTGGCTGGATCAATTCTAAACACATTTTCTTCATAAACCAACAACCAAATCACATCACATGCATCAGTTACTGGTTATTTTCATGGATGAGACGTTATGAATGCAAGCACAGACTTGGAGCTATAAGGATTCTCAAACCGAGCAAATTTTTGCAACTAGGCCAAACACGCCAAGTAAAGAACTAACCAAAAATTTTCTAGTTCTTAATGTAGGTCGTAAGGAGTATTTTTAGACGTCAATTCACTCTTAAAGACCCTAAGAATCAAAGGTGAGGCTATGGAGACACTATTGCAAGAAACTGGACCATAAAGGAATTTCAAGAAGGAGTATCATTTTTGATCAAAGCCAAGGTGATTTGTGACTAGAATAAGAAGTATTTTGAGGCTAAAAAAGATCTGATCAAGGTAGAGCCAAACTTCACATGCATTCAGAGGTTCAAAAACGTGATCAAAAGGACAAAGACCACAAACGAAACATATCATGAGCCATCTACACAAAACCAACAATCTCGCCTGATAATTGACATCAAAATCAATCTGAAAGACGTGAGAAGTTGGCCGAAAATATGATCAAAAGACTTTGGCTCAATGAAGACACAAAACTGACAAATGCGACTTACTCAAAACTCTTATCTAGGAGTTGAATCAAGTTTCTTATCATTGAAGATGCCTTGATAAAGTGAAAAAATATGAAGAACTGCCTAAAAAGTTTTGGAGGCGCAAAAATTTCATCCCGGAGACATCGATTGAGCAAGAAACTGAAAAAACTTGGCCAGAGCAAATTCGAGCTCCACCAAGCGAACCGAGCTGTCAAATTGAAGATTCACCATTAATTATCATATGGAAAAGGCATTTATTAAGAAAGACCAGCCCTAGAATGATCAAAATCAAGAACAACCCAACATCTCACCAAACGAGCTAAACCGAGCTTTCAGGAGACCAAACTCGGAAAAATCATATAAACATTCTTCCTGGATTGAAAAACGGACCATTGAGCATTATTTCGGTTTACCGAAATATAAAATATGTGAAAAAGCGGATAACTTGATAGACAGCAAGAACTCAAGCACACGAACACACAAGAACTAACGAGGTTCTGCCTTGTGCCTACGTCCTCAAAATTTTCTCACACCGAGATAAACTGTATTAGAAATTGAATCAAGAAGCTTACAACTATCTTGATTAGTTTTGCGCAACACTGAGACTCTCTCCTAGCTTGTCACCTGCAATTTCTAACCCATCCAA
Source organism: Anastatica hierochuntica (assembly GCA_900406275.1). NCBI lineage: Eukaryota > Viridiplantae > Streptophyta > Magnoliopsida > Brassicales > Brassicaceae > Anastatica > Anastatica hierochuntica. The sequence continues at coordinate 24,746 of OVAN01002547.1, forward strand.
GGCAGAGATGATACAAAGATGTTTCTACGCTATCTCTCTCATCACCAAAACAGAGTATCACAAACTCTTTCAAAGAAAAACTCTCTCTAAACTTTTCCAATCACGTTTCGGCCCTAAAAGCATCACCCTTTACCTTTTATATTTAGGGCTTATTAAATCTTTTAACTTAATCAACGTGTCTCTGGAAACACCCAAATCTCATATTTTGTTTTTCTTTTACGTTTTCCTTTTTTCAGCTTTCGTCACATCAGCAGCTCTAGTTGGTGAAACAATAGTGGCTTGTTTCAACAACTCCTGCAACACCTGCAACTTCCACTTTTCTTCTTCAACAACTTGTGAATTGCGTCTCACGATCTATTAACCTTTCAATCTCCCTCTTTTTGATTGAATGTTTCAACTCAAGCTTCCTTCACCAAGCTCCCCCATAACTCCTAGCTTTCCCTTCGATTGGAATCTTCATTTTGAAATATTGTTTGGATCCTTCAAACCTCCATATCTTTTCATTCTCCCCCTGCTTGATTGCATACTTCATTCAATAAAAACAACTTATACATCAACAATGTTGATAGCAGCATCACATACTTAGATTTTGTCATTGACACACCATCTAGTTCTTTATGCTTCTTATCACGTTCATATCAACAAAACCACTCAAATTTTGATATCAACGTATTACTCATCACATATTTGGTAGACTCCTTGGAACACATATCATCATGTTTCAACAAACTATTGATATATGAATTATGCACACCAAAAGCTTTGACTTCCAGCTTCTTATCCTGAAGATCCATGAGATCATTGTTTCCTTTCTCAATACTCATTTGATATGCTGGATCAAGTTTTCGATTGTCAGTCATACGCTTGAAGCATCCATGATCTCTATAACATGGTTAACTCTCAATTGTCCTCATTGTACTGTAAGTTACAACTTTTTCATCATAAAAATATGTTTTTCTCACAAAAACTTAAGAGTTATCACCAAAATAAGGATAATACCTTTGTTAACTCATCATCCTCTTCACTTTTGCTTTCAATATATAGCAATACTTCTTGATATGACCATTTTCCCACAATAGCAGCATGCACGAGTGTCTTTTTCAGCACTTTTGACTTTATGAAACTCTAATAGAACAGAACCTGAGTTTCCATATATTGCAACCAACAAAATTGGTTTTGATCATAGACAGGTCTCCTTGATAACCAAGACCAAGATTGAACTTTCTGCTTTTTCTCATGGTTATGAATTTTTCCAGGTCTTTTCTACCAAAGTTGCGCACAAGAATCTTCTTCTTCTTAGTCTCAACAAGCTCTTACTCACACATCTTTCTCTTCTCTTTCTCGAAATCAAGTTCTTTCTCCAATATCTTCTTTACCTCTGCTAGTTATACGTTCTCTTAACTGATTTTCAACCAGTCTCCACAAGTTTTTTGTGTGTTTTGAACTTGATGAGTGGTATTGTCACAAGCTTCCAGAGTATAGCTATTTGCTTCATCTTGAATATGTAATGAGGTGATGGATCGGACAAACTCAGTCTTCATATAACACCGTTCACCATTGTAACCAAGCCAAGAATATGATTTTTCTACCCTTCCAACTGAGAGAATTTTGTTCAGATCTTTGGTTCCACTATTTAGCATGTAAATATATTTTCTTGTATCAGTATGTTCCTATTCTAATAGCTGATTCTTCTCAATTTCAGAGCTGAGTTTTTTTTTTCAACCTCACGTTCAAGACTTGCAAGGACAACTTCGTTTCACCTAACTTCAGTTTCTATGCACAAAGTAGCTTCTAGTTATCAAACAACTTTCAAAAATCCACTTGCATATCAAAGCCCTCATTATCGCTATTATCACTTTCTGATGAATCTTCTACTATTTCTGCAGCAACTTTTTTCTGTTCCAGCAGCTTTCTCTGTTTCATGAGTAGATTCCTCTTTTTCAGCAGCAGCTTTTTCTGTTCCAGAAACTTTCTCTATTTCATGAGTAGATTCCTCTGTTTCAGCAGTAGATTCATCTGATCTAGCAGTAGATTCATATGTTCCAGCAACAAATTCCTTATCAATAAACGCTGCAAATGGAACATATCCATCATCCTTGTTTGATTTATCCTTATCAACATCTGTATCGCTCTCGCTTCTATGACTATCTAACTTTTCTTTTCTTGAAACCCCATGGATACATTCAGATTTTGAGTGCCCAAAACCCTTGGACTTTCTTCATCTCATAACTTTTTTCTTAACATTTGGCCAATCAGCTTTGTAATGTCTAAACACTTGACATTCATAACATTGAATCTCCTTTCCCTTGTATCTACTTGCACTATCACGATCAGCCGCATAAGGTTTAGAGATCGACCTCTTATTAGTTTTTTCAAGCCTTCTCAACGATCGTTTCACACTCTTTTTAATAATCTTCATCTTATTTTTTAGTTCCTCAATTTCCTCACGTTCTGTAGAGATAAACTCTATACCTTTCGAGTTGCTCTTTGTAGATCCATTTATCTCCATTTTGTAAGCTTGCTAGTGACCTACGACGTCAATGAAGTCCATGTTTTCCGCGTCTAGAGCAGTGACCATTGACATCTTTTTGGATTCAAATCTCTTCGGGAGACATCTAAGAAGTTTCTTACCCAACTTCTTATCTTTATATGTCTTCTCCATAGTCTCAGGTTTAGTGGCTATAGCTCTAAGTTTTCCACTAAACTCTTCTATAGACTCATTTTCATATATGCGAAGGGACCCAAATTTTGAGGCAAGCATGTCAATTCGAGACCTCTTTATATTGGATAATCCTTCGTATGCTTTCTTTAGCTTGTCCCATGCATCCTTCGCAGATTCACGACATTGAATCCTTTTGAACTGTTTGTCATTCACATCTCCGAAAATTGGTGATAGTGCATTCGTGTTGTCGCTTGATTGACTTTTCTCAAGATATATCCACAACGATTCATCTGTCGAAACATCAATTCTGTCTTCTCCTTTCACAGTGGGAGGAGACCAACTTTTCTCAACTGTTTTCCAAGCATCTTGATGAAAACCTCTAATAGCAGCTCACATCTTCATGTTCCAATGCCCATACTATTCTTTTTCCAGTATTGGATTTCTACTAACAGCAACAGGCTCTATCGAGCCCATCCTCTCCGCAGGATCCTCACTTGTTGCAAGTCTATAAGACTAGGTTCAGATGCCTGCCATGATACCAATTGAAAAAGCAGATGAATTTGATAGATAATAAGAACTCAAGCACACGAACACATAGGAATTAACAAGGTTCAATCTTATGCCTACGTCCTCGAAACTCGGTCACACCGAGATATATTTTATTAGAAATCAAATCAAGAAGTTCACAACTCTCTTGATTGGTTTTACACAACACTAAAACTCTCTCCAAACTTGTCACCTGCGATTTCTAACCCACCTAATGAAGAGACAATACAACGATATTTCTATGCAATCTCTCTCCTCACCAAAACATAGTATCACAAACTCTCTCAAAGAAACACTCTCTCTAAACTTTTTCGATTACGTTTCGGCTAATCCTAAAAGCATCACCCTTCATGCATTATATCTAGTGCTTAGAAAATCTTTTAATTTAATCAATGTATCTTTGGAAACACCCAAATTTCGTATTTTCCTTTTCTTTTACATTTTTCTTTTTTCAGCTTTTGCCACATCAGCAGCTCCGGTTTGTAAAACAACAGTGGCATGTTCCAACAACTCCTGCAACACCTGCAATTTCCACTTTTCTTCTTTAGAAACTTGTGAATTGCGTCACGATCTAGCACCCTTTCAATATAGTCGTACCATCTCCAAATATTCCAACTAGTAGCGAAGTGATTCCTATTCCTTATCTTTTTCATTAGCATTTTGTACCTTCCTCACTTGATTTTACACCGGGACGGTGTAAGTTAATTATGGGGGATTCCTATTATTTCTAATGCTTCTTTTACTTTGTTTTTGGCACCTTCTCTTTCTTTTTGAGTCCCTTTAAAAAAAATTTCAAATTAAAAACATTTTATTGAGTCAAAATTAGTCTAGAAACAAGATTGAATTTGAACTAAATACACTTCTAATGACTAGTGTCCCTAGTGTAAGTGTTTGACTGCAGTTTTACCGAACGAGATAGCCCAAATGGATTAGATAATTGTGGCACCATATCACTTGATATACGAGTAATCCTTAGCTAATCAAAAATTTGATAAACTTAATTTTCTCTTCTTAGGGCTTGGTATACATTGAATCAGATTCCTCTTCGGACCTGATAAAATTATGTATATGGTTCCCCTCTTTCTTGTCTAATAAAAATCTTCAAAAAGAGTTGTACTTGATGACTTGATGTAAGGCTATGAAGTGAGGACTCACTTCCAACTGAAACGTGGATCCAATAAATCCGAATGTGCTAAAAAAATGATAAAGAGATCGATAGAAAAATAATATGATATCCTAGAAAATTAGGAAAAAATCAGCCTCTAAAAAGCATTTAAAAAGTGAATGAGGAAGAGGAAAGGAATCAATTGTAGGCTAAAATTGTTTAGGATCTCACTTGAGTTGAGTCTATATGTTCTTGGATCGATATTCCTTCGAAGAAACTGCACGCTGTAGATTTTAGGGAGTAGTGATGGGAGATATTGGATCCCTCTTATTGATTGAATCAGGGATGTTGCTAAAACTTGTGGTGAATACTAGGGGTTCTATCTGAATGTCAATGCAAGTGTTAGCAGATCACTACAGTCTAAGTCGCCAATAAGTCTAAAACGTTCTTGTAAGTTTCCATGTTTTCAAACCTCTTCTCTGTTCTCCGTTTTCTTAGCTTGAGAATGAGTTAGAAGCTAAGTCAGAGGAGAGTTGATCACACTAATATTTTACCATTTTTCCTATAGATTTTAGTATGCTTTTATTTTTTAAGCAACTTTACGCATGAAAATGAAATTTTCCTTTATTTGTAGTGTTTTGAGTCATTTCAGGTCAAACAAAGCATTTTGGAGCAATATGAAGCTAATTGGAGCAAAACCTAGTTTCTGGATAGTTTTCGAGCATCAAAAAGATCATCCAAGATGAAGAATTTTCCACTGTTGGATTTTTACGACATTTTGAAAGGAGCTACATAATTGAGTTAGCTTTCATATGGAAGTTTTTTGAAATGATTTGGAGTTGAGGATCAAGGGTTATACAAAATAAACTGAAGAATGGTCATGTTGGCTCACAAATGAAGGATGCGTAGAAAGGCCAAAGCTAAAGGATTACGACTTTGGTTTCAATCAAGACTTTAACACGACAAAATTGGATGTCTTACAAGCCTTTCTAAGCCCAAGAATGTCAAGACAATGCCCTTATAAGAAACCAAAATTGAAAGGTCCGATTTTAACATAATTGACCTAAGTTGGACAAAACCTATTTATACTTGCTTTTAGCAATTGATTTCTTAGAGTTGCATTGTTTTAGGGTAGATTAGAGTCTCAAGTAGGCAGGGACAAACCCTTTGAGTTCATGCCCATCCCATCACGAAGGTTTCAATCTTCCTTCGTTGTTTCATCAATAAAACTCGACTTTCTCGTTCTTCTCTATCTTTGATTAATCTAATGATTTTTATTATTTATTGTTGTGTGTTTCATATGTTGAATCAATAGTATTTTGCTAGTTAGATAGTAGGTATCGATGAGGTCGTGATCATGTATGCTTAGGGATTCATATCTATTAGGGTTTATCACTAAGGTTATTACCTTGCTCGTGTTCATTGCTATTTGCTTTCTGGGCCTATGAATAGATCTTAAGTTGGCATGCATTCCAAAAGATTATCATACTGCTGGAATTAGTATTTGGTAAACAATTCTATTTAGGCAACCAAAGTGGATCGATATAGAATTGTGAACAATCTATCATATACACATGAGTTAATGCATACTTGTCTTCTACAAGGATTGTGCAAAATTCGAGTACCTTGGTTCTTAATTAGTATAGTGCCCTGAATCTCGAAAGTGGAGAGGGTATAATATGGATTGTGTTCTATTCCTAAGCTAAACAGTACCCAAAAGTCGAACCCATTGCATGCTAGTTACGTTTCTCTACGATTCCTCATTTGTCTAAGATTTATTTGTCATTGATCTTTCTTTGCTTTTTTTGTTTTGATTTGTTCCTTTAATTCTAATAAAAACCAAAAACCAAACAACTTTTGTTCCTTCTTAGCTAATTCAAAAGTCCATAGATTCTTAGCTTTCTAGGCCAGTTTATGAATAGATCTTAAGTTGGCATGCATTCAAAAGCTTATCATACTGCTGGAATTACTATTTAGTAAGCAATTCTATTTAGGCAACCAAAGTGGATCGATATAGATTTGTGAACAATCTATCATATACACATGAGTTAATGCATACTTGTCTTCTACAAGGACTGTGCAAAAGTCGAATACCTTGGTTGTTAATTAGTATAGTGACCTGAATCTCAAAAGTGGAAAGGGTATAATCTGGGTTGTGTTATATACCTAAGCTAAAAAGTACCCGAAAGTCGAACCCATTGCATGCTAGTTACGTTTCTCTATGATTCCTCATTTGTCTAACATTTATGTGTCATTGATCTTTGTTTTCTTTTTGTTTTGATGTGTTCCTTTTGTTCTAATAAAAACCAAAAACCAAACAACTTTTGTTCCTTCTTAGCTAATTCGAAAGTCCATAGATTTTTAATGCACTACTCGTCCTTGTGGGATTGACACCTGAAATATTACAACTACGTTGTGCACTTGTTGTTGTGGTGTCATTTTTTGGGTGAAACTTGACACACATCATGCTTCTAATTCTAAATATTTACAATACATCCTATATATACGATTATCACGAATATTGTAACATTGAATGTATGGATCTTATATCCTTAACTTTCCCCTCAAGATGGAGGGGCGGTAGCGACTCCAGTTTTGTTGTTTAGTTCGAAAAACTTTACCCGAGGCAGTGGTTTTGTGAGGAGGTCAGCGAGTTGGTCTTTAGTGTTGATGTGAGCTACTCGTAACATGCCTTGTTTGATTTGACCGCGGATGAAATGAAAGTCGAAGGTCACATGCTTCATCCGCGAGTGAAGACTGGATTTGCACATAGAAATATGGCTCCCAAATTATCACAATACACAACAGGTGTGTAGGTAAGGTGATCTTGACTCGGTGAGAAGATTGAAAATCCATCTTATCTCGGACGAGGTGTTTGCTAAGAAACGATACTATTCTTCGGGAGAGGAGCGTGCGACACTGTTCTGACCATGGCACATGAGTCTTGCCCACATAGATGACATAAGCTTTGGTGGACACATAATCATCATCATCACCTGCCCATTCTACGTCGAAGAAGGCATGGAGGTTGATGAGTCGGGGTTGCGAATAGATACCGCATGATTCCTTTTGCGACCTGCCAGTGGAGATCCATTAGGGCATGCATGAACCAAGACAAACGTTTAACAACATATACAATATCCAAGCGAGTGAACAATAGATATTGTAAACTACCAACTAATTGCCGACATTCTCTGGATTTTGGGAAGAGTGTACCTGTAATTACCCTCACGATCAGATAACTTTTTACCGAGACGGCCATATACTGAGAAATCGAAAGCCAAGCATTACTACGCTACTTGCGAAGAGTCGGAAAATTTTAAGTTGGAATTTGGCAAAATTAGCGGCACGGTAGGATTCCTTGGGAAATTTAAAGGATTGAAAATGCCGACGGTTCGTCCTAAAAAGTCTTAGACGACCGGGAAAATAGTCAGGAACCTTATTCTTCGACCAAAGGAGGTAAAATGATTTCGAGAATAAGAGTTAGGAATATTTCTTAGAGAAAATTAAGTTTTCCTCGAAAGAAATATTTTCCCGACCCTTCGAAAGGTATCCGGCACGTTCGAATTTGCGTAACGAACGTCCCGGCACGATCGGAAACCGTTCGGAAATGTTTGGGCACGTTCGGGAAGTGTTTTAGCCCATGTTTCTGCTTAAAAATGTGACACCTGTGTGCCTCACATGCAAGGTGAGCATGACACACGAGGTGCCACGTGTCACCCGAAGAGAGAGCTTGGTGTCTCTTTGAGTGACTCACCCTTTGGGTCGGTTTGCCTATATAAAGGCCATGGCAAACGACATAACGAGACTTTGGGAAGAAATCTCGTGTATCCGAACACGTTGAAATAATTTTCTCGTGCATCCGAACGTCTGGAGAAACTTTTCTCGTGCACCGAACGATCCGAAAG
>OVAN01002548.1:0-32957 GCA_900406275.1 Anastatica hierochuntica
AAATGAGTAATTAGAGTTATTTTAATTTATTAGATACATTAAATAAATTTTCTAAAATATGTTCAAAATCACACATGAAAATGTCGATGTCTTCCCTTTTAATAAGATAGACTAATTTAAAATCATAAGCTTAAAGTAGATTTTGCTTCACTTTTTGTTTATACATCTTTATGATTCTTCTAAATGACTGGATTTAATTGCAACTAGTTGAAAATTAGTAACGAACTTTATACGGATTTAAAATGTACCGTACTAGCTAGGAAGACCCGTGAAGTGAATTTCATTTTAGTTACATGTTTTAGTTTTAAACAACTAATCTCAAACAGAATTATTCTTTTGTTTGTTCTTTAGGTGCTTGAAATAAACACAAATATAAACAACAAGGCCACATAGTTTGTAAAAATATGACTGAAGAAATTAAGAGTACCAGCCAAGGTAAGCCATGGCATAAGGGAGGCTGAGAACTCCGGCACCGATCATGGCCGTGACGGTATGGAAGGTGGAGTACCACCACTTTGCTGGCCGTGATGGATCTCCTGCCGTCCATTTCTCACCGGACATCCGATCAATTTCCTGCAAACAACAATCTCATATATAAAAGAAAAAGTAAAAGAGAAAACAAAGAAATTAAGAAACGAGAAGGCGAATGATTATGGAAGAAGACCTTAGGAGGAGAAACGGGAGAAGTAGAGACCATTGTGTATCTATTTTCACAAGTATAGTGACTAGTGAGATGGATCTCAATTCCCTTATAATGTGGACAACTCTAAGCTTTTAAGTGGTGTTTTGAGTTTTCATTTTGTCCAAATAAATTTATTTATGTATTATAAATCAAAATAAATAAAGTTTTACGTAAAATTCTCTAAAGATCTTACCTAAATTAAATGCACTTGTTGGGCTGTTCTTTTTGTTCCCCGCTTGTATTTTATAATGGATATACTCACGTAAAGAAACTTTGTCTTTTCCACACTTGTGATCATTTAAAGTTGTGAAGTTTATCAAACATTCATAACGTGTAAACTTTTGTCAAATCCAAGAAATGTGTAAGAAATCAAAAGATCATATAAAACTATCATACAATACTCGACAATTAGAAGTAGTACAAACATAACGACTTCGTAACTAACATGAGATTTCTAATAGTATCATCTTCATCAATACGTAGTTTTAGAAATATTTTATCTTCTCTCTTTACTCAACCATCATAAAGTCGTATTTAGAATAGTTATGCAATACATAAGAGGCTGAAAAATTCGTACAAACGAAAACTAGTGCAAAGATGCATGCCCTTTCGTTACGTAACTTACGTTTCATTTTGTTCATTAATCTCTTATACACTCTCCAATTAACTAATTTGGACACTAGTTACGGTAGATTTTTTTATTAGTAGAATCAAACCTTTAGGACAAATAAAAGAGTGACGACAGTCTACACCCACAAATTAAGATTTAAAGCGTCCCTATTTAGAAGAAGAGTTTGAAAATTAACTTTTAGGTTTTATATTTTATCGTCTTGCATCTTTGCTTTTCCACATCCCACTTAATGGTGCAATACTCTTTTAAGTCGAAGCTTATGATGAGAATTAAAAAATTAGAAAAAGCTGAGTGCTGGCATATTCTTTGCATAGCTACATCATCTTTTAAGAAAAAAGTCTTTGGTTATGTTCCCATGATTCGATTTGAGAAAATCTATGGGTGCGATGAATCGTATCAAAGCTTTGAATTTAGTACAAAGTTTTTACCATATTTTATCAAAATTTATGTGCCACGTGAATGTGACCCTATCATGTAACTCAAACTCACCTTGATTTTGGACAATGAATGATATCTTTGAATTGAGAAAAAGGCAGTTGATTTTGTTTTAGTGCGCGTCATAGTTGCTATGTCTTATCAATGCCTATATTTTAACTTTTATTCTTTTTTTTGCTTTTAGACTACTTATCAGTAATTTCCGGTCTAGTGATTAGTTAATTTAAGAAAGTACTAACAGTTGGGAATTATAGTGGTAGATTTAACGGAACAAAACAAAAGGAGATTTGAAACCAAATATTAAAAACAAATTTAGAAAAAAGTTACTAGCCTACAACATCAAAAGCATTTTTTTGTATGATTTCCAATGGAGCTAGGATTGTGATTTGTGAGGAAATATATATTAATGATGATAATAATAGGAATATGATTCTATAAGTTAAAGCAGAAATATAAAAATGATATTTACAAGATATACTAAGATATTTTATCCAAAAAAAAAAGATATATACTAAGATTTTAAATACCTAGTTCGACAATGATGTAATTTTGACAGTAGTTTTCTAATGGAAATGAAAATGGTTATATTTGAACGAGTCCAATAAAACTGTCCATTTTCATTTATCCATAAACTAAGGTTGGACATAAAATCTGAAAACCAAAAATCCGAACTGACTCGAAAATGAACCGTGTCTACTACTCCTAAAAATCCAAATGGTTCCTATTTCTATAGAACTGAAGCGATCTGAATCTGAACCAAAAACTGAACAGAATATTTGAAAACCGAAAAAATATATCTTTTTTATAACTTTATAAAAATAAATTTATTTTTCTATTATTTTATTGATTGTTTCTCAGGCAATTCGGTTTTGGTTCGGCCAATTTGGTTTTTTGAGTAATTTCTGTTCGGCAATTCTGTTTTTTTTTTGGTAATTCGGATTTTTCTGATAATTTTGGGTTTTATTCGTGTTTCGGGTCCATTGCGAATCCTCTAACAAATTAAAAGTTAAAAATTTCAGATCCGAATCTGAACTGGACCCGAACTGCACCAATCCAAAATCTACTCAAGTCCAATTCAGTTTTTATATATCTCTACCCGAATTACCTGAAACCTAAATTACTCAATCCGACCCAAAAATCTAAATGCCCAGCCGTACCATAAACCATTACAAACTGGTTTTAAAGAAACAAGATAGTAAGCAAAATGGCAATTAAAGAGGTTCTTAATTTTGAGGGCTAATTAGATCTGTCAAAACCAAAACTAGAGACAAACCACCAAATTGTTATTTTTCTATATTTCTTCAGACATGAACAAAGTAGTTTCATGCACAAAGCCAAAAGAGAGACGAGTCGCGAACTAAACAGTAGACTAAAACCATGGCTTTGATTGAGTTTGAACCTTGAAGAAAAAAATAAAACTAATTAGCAAATGGTAGAAACCTGAAGAAGAGTTTTATTTTTTAAAAATGTTATCCCATGAAGCCAGCTCCTGGCATGTTAGGCTGCCCTCCACCACCGCCTTGTTGTGGTCTTCCAGGAGCTTGCGCAAAAGCTTGACCAGCCATTACTCCTGACCCAACCATCTGTTGAGGCTGCTGCTGTTGCATCTGATTCAGTGGCGAAGTCTGTTGCTGCATCTGATTCAGCGGTGATGTCTGCTGCTGCTGCTGATGATGGTGTTGAAGCTGTGACAACTGATGCTGCTGTTGTTGCTGCTGTTGCTGTTGGAGCTGTGACAGTTGATGCTGTTGCTGCTGCTGGAGTTGTGGCAGCTGTTGCTGTTGGTGGATGTGTTGTTGCTGCTGCTGCTGGATCTGTTGTTGCTGTTGCTGTTGTTGCTGCTGCTGTTGTTGTTGTTGTTGGTGTTGCTGTTGCAGCTGTTGTTGCTGCTGTTGTTGCTGATTTGGAATTTGCGGCTTAAAGACAACCATATCCTGAGAAAAAAAACATCACAGAAAAACCGATATGTAGAGAGTACTGGTGCACGATGGTAATAAAACTCCAAGAGCCACTAGATAATGGATACATGTGAAGTAAAACATCCATAGACACCTTAGTTGGTGCTTACTTACCCCTGGGAAAAGCATTCCAATCAAGCGGCAAGCCTTGTCAGAGACGGAAAGAAGCAGCGTCTGTGATGGCAGCTGGATGACTGCACACTGCACTTCAGAGGCAGACACATTTAGGATCAAAACAAGGGGACTAGTGTACAAGTCGTAATGAGTATATGATGAAGAGATTGATAGATTCAAGGAAAACTTGTTTACTAAATAAAATTGCATATAATTTGCAAGAATTTCAATTTGAACATCAATGCCGGCCTGTTCCCTCATATTGCTAGTAAATTTGAATGACCGAGTGAAGCAATTAGGAAAAGGAGACAAGTGGCATAAATATCAACGAAACTCACAAGTTTCTTATCCTGAAGTTGTCCTAAAAACCCGTGTTGACTCATGGCCCGAAACACTAGGAAGTCAGCTTTGCCAACATATTGCCTGATGCAAAGTCAGGAGAAAAAATTGGTGAGGAGAAAAACAACATCCACCTATGGTTCCAGCAAAAACAAGGAGAGATATAGCAAGAAGATAGACAGTACTTGTTATTCATATGATCCTGCGATATGAGACGGACAATCTGCATAGTTGGTGGCCAATTTGCTGCCAACCTGAGGAGACACACAAAAAGAGAAAGCAAAAAATATTTGTTAGCAGCTGAAACCTGCTCTTATTTTGACAAGGGGTATTATTTCTCATATTTCTATTAGTTATGAACTTACGAATCAGATGCAGAAGCACTTCGGTAACCCTGTCAAACAGAAATAAGATGTTGCCATCAGCTAAGAGCAACCCAACAAAGTTATATAGAAAAGGAAGATGTGCTTAAGCAATAAGTAATCATGTGATCCCACAAGCGACATAAAAGGCAGAGAGATGCGCCCATAGGGGTAATACTCAGTGCCCTAAACACACCTCAAGTCTGGTGATAAGAACAGGCTGCCCTTGTCTTTGTCCAGATAAATTCCCCTATATGAATTTTAAAATGTGTTAAAGTGTAAGTTAAAATAGCATAAGACCACTGTTGTTTCAGACAAGGTAAACTGACATTACCTCCCAGACTTTTACATATTTGGATTGTGACGTATGCAGAGCCCCCGTTGATTGCTGTGACAACTGCATATTAGGAGCTGAACTGTTACTGCCACCAAGTTGTATTCCTGATTGCGCTTGTTGGCCAACTCCTGGAGTAGGCATCATTCCAACTGTTCCAGAGGAGACATTTCCTTGACCGAGACCACTCATCATGTTTTGGTTCATGGGAATTCCACCTTGCATCATCTGCGCTCCAGAATGACTTCCTTGGTTCATCCCAGGCATCGGTTGAGATACACCAAGGTTTGGAGTAACATTTGACGTTGTTTGAGGACTAAAGGCATTATTAGGGCCCGGGCTTTGACCTGCTTGTGCAGTCCCCATTAGTGCACCCGAACCAGACATTGAAGTAATTCCCTGCTGTCCAGATGAAAATACAGCTTGTGAAGCAGGCAGAGATGTAGCCATTCCTGTTGATATCATATTAGACATATGCATTGCAACTGCACTTTGACCAGCCGAAGAGGCTGCACCCGCCAGAGCTGCAGAGCTCATGACTTGTCGAACTTGAGAAAGATTATTCAGCAGATTTACATTAGCTCCACCAGGACCAGTACGCAATGGTTGCGTCATTCCACCCACCACAGGCTTAATATCTGCTGCATTCTCCACGTTGCTGGCCATTTCTTGAGAAACTGGTGATGCTGTAGTTGTTTGAATTGAAGAAATTGCTTGTGTAGCAGGACGTGTTACAGATGGGATATGGGGAAAATTTTGAACTGCTGCCATAGAAGATACAGTGCTAGGCTCCTGAAATTTAATCCCAAAAGAATCCAATTTATATGATGATATGTTTTAAATGGACTTGATTTAGTGTGCAATATTATTCCAAAAATTTAAATGGGGTATTCATACAGACTTAACATTAGATCAATTTAACTAAAAATATTTTTAAATGTCTTATTAAGTACCATAAAATAAATGTACAATTCATTTGCGATATATATTTAATACATAATTTTTATAGAACAGTTAGGAATTGGCTGCTAATAAAGCTGCCTCCTCCAACCGTCTAAAAGGGTCAAATAAACTTACAACTTTCACAGTAGCGGTTGGAACTGGTCCAACGGAAACAGGTTGCCTATTCAGAAGAGGTCCATTGCCTGCAAATAACACAAAAAGAGATTGTTACATGGAAAGAAACATGTAAACTTCTGAAAGACGCACAAAAAGAAATAAAGATAGTTCAACTAAAATATGGCGTGGTCGGCAAAAAGAACCTGATATCACCGGCGCTGGAGGTTGTCCAGTAACTGGAAGAGATGGAGGAACAGTGGCCCTGTCCACTTTCATAGGGCTTTGGTTCTGTGGCAAATTTGTAGCAGAATTACTTAAGGCAGCACGTGCCTCCATAAAAGTCTCTGGGATCAGGACAAGATAGAATGTGTTCTTAGCCGTGTCAACTGACAAGTCCGCACTCTGCGGATTGAGCTTTCCCTGCATTTATAAGAAAAAATCTTAACATTAGTCCTAAAATAATCTTACTTAACATAGTAGCACTGAGAAAAAAGAGCTGAATGACAAAAAAAACAATTATGCAGTCTCTCAGTCTCACCGCGTTGTATAGTGCTCTGATCTTTGGAAGCTGCTTTGGACATAAAACAGACAAAGAAATAGAGAGCTGCACACCAATATGGCAGGTTAGAGATTTTTCCAGTTCAAGAGAAGTAATTGTAACAAGTCGTAATACAATGAGCATTCATATAGAAAAGGTACCCTAGGAAAATATGATGCAACAGTCTCGGCATCTAATAAACGACTTTCGGATTGGGCGTCGCCATTTTCATTTCGTTCTGCATTTTGCAGTCGTGGACGATACACAGGCGTTGGCAATGAGTGAGGGTTGCTGGCTGTGATTAGTATACAGTGCCTTTTCAGATCATTACTTGATTGAGCTTGGCCTGAAGGAGGAGAAAACATCTGCATCATGAAGTCAGAAGAAATCGTGAGGCTTAAAGATCTGAAAGATCTCTGACAAAAGCAGCACGATACACAATGAAGCCATGGAAAAAACTAAACTAGTCAAAAGTCGTTTGAGGGACAGTGGCGCCTGAACATATGTATTTCTAGTTGCGTTATTGATGATTAAAGATCAAGTTTCCCACCATTAATGCTTCGGAAAGCCCTTCAGCTGTGGCCGCGTCATTGAAACCACCGCCAGAAAATTGTATGGATGAAAGCCAATGCAAAAAAGTATCAACATCTCTTGTCCAGCCACTCCTTTGTACCAAGCAAGCTAAGACGAACAAAATAATCAGCATTAAATGGAATAACAATGGCCATAAAAAGCTCCAAATACTATGTTTGTATTTGCATATCGCTGAAATGGAGCGCAATACATACCACAATATGAACCATGAGAATTGAAGATGATCAGTGATAACAAAACATTAGAAACAGGGTTCCTCTGCAAGTTTAGTGAATATATAACGACTCATCAACCATAGAATGAAGTATATAGAAGTATGAGATAGCAACTAAAGAATAAAAACTTCAGTCGCTCAAAAACAAGGGTGAGTCAGACAGCACCTCTCCATTTAACTCGCTGCCACAGAAAGACCTGCACAAACACAGAAAGTGCATTAACAGATAATAAAAGTAAAGTTTTCAATACCAAAATGTCAGGCAGAGATATTACTCATTCAACTGGTGCCTAATCCTCCAAAAATATTCTCACAACTCACAAGTTTCAATATAAACAAAAACCATCTAATAACAAAGAGACAATGATGCATCAAGAAGCGGAGAGCCAATCAAAATCAAAGAGAGCCGTTTAAATTGAAAGTTTAATTAGGGTGTACAGTGTATCAGACCTCTCAACAAGGACAAAGAGCAGCTTAATATGTACTGAGCTAACCTATGTTCAATATCCACCAAGAAAAATAATCTAATCCATAGAAATGTACCAGAAAATAAAACATTTCTTACTGAACCAACCATCAGGAGTCGCTGTCAAGAGTAATTTTATATTTTGAATGTGCTACGAGGTGTTCTTAACCAGGCAAAGAGGACAACTGGAAAACAATTTGTATAGGAGAGAAAAGGCAGCATTTTTCCTTCTGCTGCGCTCTCTTACCATCATAGAATCTCCAGCTTTTGAAATGCAATAATACGGAATCTTGCTGACAGAGTTTGCTTAGTGGATATTAAGAATAGCCACTCTGTCTATTTACAAACACGCGATATAGAACAGTGGTATCGCTTTGTACATTCTATGTAACTATAGCATCAAAAAACTCAAATTGTTTCAGAAGCTATGATTGTGGTACTGTTAAATGAATAACAGGAAATCAATCATTCATACTCACCCAGCTGAAGGATATGAACAAAATACAAGTGAAAGATGTGATGATTCATACAATTATCGCAAAGTACCTTAAGAAGAATCCAATAGATTTATATCTGGAGAAAGGCACCAAACAAATTGGCTAAACTACTTTTCAGAAAATGGTTCATCAAATTGGAAATGGTTCCTTGTTCCAACAGAGGAATACAGAAAAAACAAAATCCTTTTCCAAAAATGTAACAGATCATCATTATTACTTTCCTTGACTATCATAGCCTGAAAACAAAGGAGATAAGAGCTTCACGGCCACGAGAATTTTCTCCGTGTCTAATACCATAAGATCAGAATAACACATCTTCATGAAAGATAAACCAATCATGGGTCACAGCCGAAGAGCGACATACTGCAACGTCCAGATCCAAAAGAACGTCTAATGATCCGACGGACATGACATACATTTAACCCCATAGGACCGCATAACCACATCAAATTTCAATTCTAAAACCTAGTAGCATCATATATGCTATTGGATATATGTGCATTGTTAGCATACACTCTCACCAATACAGAAGTGACTTGCTTAACCATCTTAGTGTCAATTCTACTTGACAGAAGTAAAAAAATACCAATTCATTGCTATATGGATCAAGAACAATATCATCACAAAGAATCAAAAAGCAAATGCAGGAACCATAAGTTAGGTTAATAGATTGGTCCACATGAAATACGGAAGCAAGTAGATACAGAGAACTTGTGAAATTCAGCATAAATCAAAGAGCATGAACATGTCGACACAATAAATCACTCAGGAGGAGGAGGCAGATAAACAAGGTTCGATCTAGCGATTGAGGTTGAACAACAGAAACCCTAAGTTGTTAGGGGAGAAGAAGGGGGAGATCACGAGGAAGAGGAGATAAGAAGAAGAAGAAGAAGAAGAAGAAGAAGAAGAAGAAACCTGATAATTTTCTCGAGATAGTCGGAAACAATGGACTGCCAATAAGGGCCCAACGCGGCAGTACCTTCGGCGACGACGATCAGCTCTTTCGATTCCGATGACATATCTTCGAGAGAATAAACAGAAGAAAAAGATTTCAAGATTCACTTCTCTCTCCCTGGAAATGCTGATTTTCCTTCTTTAAGCCTAACGATTCTCGCGACGGAAATTTCTCGGGAAAATTTTGTAGCTCTTTCTTGTAATTTTGGATTGGGCCACTAGTCAAAGACTTTATTTCGTATATTTTTTTTTCTAAAGATTTAAAAATTAGTTAATGATTTTTAAAACTACAAAAAAGTCAAAGTCAATTTTTATATTCTAACTACTATAGAGGTAAGATTACTTGTTAATTGCCACGTGTAATTCATACGTTCATTTGAAATTTAATTGTTTTAATTTGATTGGTTGGTAAATTTTAATTTTCATCATTTTTTCCAATTTTTCGACAAAAAAGTAATAAATAACATTCAACCTAATAATTATAGATTATACAATTTAGGTAACCTAATTTAATTATTTGTATGTGCTTTCTATGAAAAAGAAAATATTTTAATACATTTATATTGATCGATTATTCCGCTGTACAAATTATGGTAACAAATAAAACGCATATAAAAATTATCTACATAGTTTACATAAATATACAATGTAATTAAAATATAAATAATACATTTTGAAATCATAAATAACGAATGATTAAATTATGGAAGTATCTCATTACTAAAATAACATTTTTCCATTGAAATTTATTTGACATCAAATTTAATATTATATTTAATCTTTTTATACCATTATTTTAATAATGTATAAACGGATTGTAAAATACTTAAATTTAAAATCATCTTATATCAATTTTCATAAAAATTATTAACAATAAAAAATATAATGATAAAAAATATTTTTCATATAAAACAATGAAATATATTATATATAGTTAATGTACATATTTAATAGATTTTCTAATTGTAACATTATATAATTAATTTTTGAAAGCAAAAGGAGAAAACTAATTAATTTTCGGTGATATATGGAATTTATGATATATGGCTAGAATGTTTATAGCAATTTATATTTATTGAGTAATAAATGTTTGTTTCCTAAACAAAAATCTAGTTACCTTGTTCTACAAGACTTATTCTATATAAATGTGAGGTTGCTAAAAATCTACTAGATATACCCAGTCGAAAGTTTTAGTCAGAATAGGTTTTACCTTTCCCCTTTTGCTATTTTTGTTCGAAGCTTAATAAACTAATAAAGATGATGACTATTTTGTGTCTATGTATGATGATCAATACAGGTGCTATAGAAGAGGTCCCTATCGTGTTAGGTAAACCTCAGACTTATATGAACTTCAGCGGTGAATCGGTTTGTGTTTTCGGTTTCTCAAACTTATCTTCTCATAACTTTGCTAAGATTGGCAACATGATTGTAAATCTCCATACCTGACATTGTTCTGTTGTCATTTTAAAGGTTGGATCTTTACCTTCACACTATCAAGTACAAATGCGTCACATTTTACTGGTAAAATTTCCGACTTTATCATCCTTAGAAATCAAAAGACTGATTCAATTGAACCCTTTTGTTTAATCTACATATGGGTTTCTCCTTTTTAGATTTACGATGAGATGGCTTTACCAAATTGGGTTTTGAGACGACAACCGAAAGGAGGTCAAGGCTATCACAATGGATATGTATGTACCTATTGAATATCTAAGTCCCTTATCTATTAACTGAGTGATTTATGTAATTGTCATAGAGTGAAGAGTGTAATGGAGCATTTGGATGGTCGTCGAACCTTTCCTCGTTTAAGTATACGTACTATTTTTGCTTAAAAATCGAGATTATCCTCTGTTTCTCTATCTCAAACTTTTGTTTTGTTGATTTTTGTCAGGCATTGGTAATGCACCTGATATGAAATCTTTTCTTCTTCAGAAGTTTAGTCCATTAGAACGGAGACAGATCGATGAAGCACTCCACCAAGGAAGTGAAGCGGTGAAGACTCTTGTGCTCAATGGATTCAATCAAGGAATCTCAAGGTTTAATCTTGTGCAGAAGTATAAATTCCACAAAGTATAAAATGAAATTACTATGAAAAGAAAACTAACAGAGGAAGCAACAAACGGAAAAGTGCTAGAGATTCATATTGGTTCAGCATTTTCACAAGTTATCTCAAGTTCTAGAGATCGATTCTATCGTTCTTGCTACTGATTATAAAAGCGATGTCCCTTCATGGCTTAAGGTAGTAATTTTTTCAGATTTTTGTCTCCAAAGAAAACTGGTAATGACAGTTAGCGAAAGTTTGATAGAAGTTGCACTAACTGTTGTTTGGTGGATGGTTTATTTTGTGGAAAGGAGAAGCGAGATTGTATGCAGTTGGATTCACAAGAAGAGGACTCGAAGGTGCATCGCTTGATGCAATGAGTGTGGCTAATCATATAGTTAACTGTTGGAAAGAAGAAACTAAGCAACAGATTAAAACTTTTACTAATCGTCACCGTCATTGTATCCTAATTAGTGTGTTTTGACCCTAATTAGTGTGTTTTCATGTGTAAAAATTCAAAGAGATAAGCCCATTCCATAAACTTAAACCTCAAAAAGAAAACGCTGGAATAACATTTTGAGGTTTCTTTTGTTGCAAGGAAGGTGTAGCTTTCAAACTTATGTAATGTTCTTTTTTGTGTTTTGTAAGCTTTAAACTCAAAAGTTTTTCTCAATTACAACCAAATACGATGAAACAAGAACAAAGAGACGCATCAAGTTTGTAAAAAACGCTTACACAATATTCTTCTGAGGAAGACGATTATCAATCACAAAATGTCGTTGATGTCATACTAAAATGGGTATTTTAATGCAATGTTTTTGAGAGAACTTTTGTAACTTATCATCAGATGCGGCTTTCAAACTTATGTAATGTTTTTAGAGAACTTTTTGATGATTTTTACATTTTTTAAATTATAAAAGATAAAATTTTAATAACTTTCCATATCATATAGTCATTGATATTTTATCTCAATATCATCGAAATATATTATATATATTAAACTTTCTTTATAGTAACAATTGTAATCGTTAAAAAGGAAATAATAGGCAAATCCTTTCTATATATTTAAAAAGAAGTCATTTTATTGAAAATTGTGCATATGACACTCATACATCCTCTCTAGAATAAAACATCTGAATCTGATTGGTTGGTAAGTTCTGGAATTTCTTTTATTTTTTTAATAATTTAATTCAATCAAATTAAAGAAAAGTAAATCATGAACCAATTTGAATCTATTGCCAAACACTCATACTAATATTAAATAAAAAGATTATAAAGTATAGGTTAAACACTTATTTATCGAAAGTTTCACAAACATATGAACATCTATGGGTGGGAAAAATACACAGAACCGAAGAATCAAACCGAACATATAAATGCTAAATATCTACATGGATCCTAAGCTCTTAGAAATGAAGAACCGAAATTGAACTTATAAATGAACGAGGACCCAAAATATTCAACAATAACATTATAAATTTATAACATATGTTATATTTATATCCAAAATAAGAAAAGTATTCAGCATATAACTATTTTAATTATATTTATAAAAATTAAACTACTTTTTACACAATTAAATAATCAATTTGATTTTTATTTTTGGGTAATTCGGGGAAATATATAAATCTAAATATAGTCTGATTTCATAATGGTTCCTAAATTTGTTAAAAGAATCGAACCAGAACTGGAAGAACCCAATCAGAACTGAACCAAATTTTTAAAACACTCGAACGGTTTCTAAACCTAACTACCCTAAGATCCAAAGAACCGAATCGGAATCGAGCCAAATATTTGAACGTCTATACATACGAGCATCTTTAAAATTATAAGTAACATGATTTTAAAAAAATTTTGATCCGCATAAATTCTACCCTCAAATAACGTTATTTTGTCCTAAAATTTTTATGTCTGCATCGGGTGCGGGTTCGTTACCTAGTTTATACCTAAGCTAGGCTCATTGCCCGCACTACATTGCGGGTTCTTTTTATATTTTGTTTTCTAAATTTTAGATTTTTTTTTAATTTTTTGACACAGGTGGATCGACAAGGCCCGACCCATAGTCAAATCCTACGACGCGGGACATCGCGACTTGGTGGAGTCGAACTCTAGACGCCTAAGTACTCAGCACCAGAGCCTTTGCCACTGGACCAAATGAGTCTCGGCAAATTACCAAAATTTTACATTTAGTATCATTTTTTATATAAAAAAATAAATATTTGAATTGACATTTTTATTAGTAACACATAGAGTTAAAATAATAAAATAGTAGATATTTATTTTATATAGAATATAAAAAGATTCCGTTGTAATTTTAATATAAAAATGATCAATAAAAAATATATGAATAATAAAAGTAATATTTTTATATAATTAATAGAAAGCTAAATTTTACATAACGAAATAGTAAAATATAGAAGATTTTAAAATAAATAATTTTAGCAAACAAAAATTTCTTAAAAATTTGCACTGGTGACATAAAATATTGTAAATTTCAAAGTTTTGAAATTTGTTTAAGCATTCCATAATAACAAAAATAACATTCAGAAGATTTTTTTTTGAAAAGTTAGTTAACTAAAAAATAATTTTAAGTTAGTGCATAACCATTTTTCTAAATATAGCCAAAATCGTAGTTTTTTTCTCAAGTTTTCAATTTCATTTAAATTCATAGTTTAATAGCTCAAGTAAATTTTCTAACTTTAAATATATCAAAACATCTTTATTAAACAACATAATATTACTTGAACTATTCTAATATCACACTATCACTTAATAATATGAATATTTGATTTGTGATGGAAAAACTTCTTCAAACAAAAAGTTCAACTAAATTTTTATCTATAAAATTCCTAAAAAAAACTTTAAAAGTTTAAACCACAAAATTAGCATGAAAAGTCAAACTTTATTCTCTTCAAAAATTAAAATTTTTTAATCAAAATCTTAAATATAATAATTTGGTGGATGTAGCTTGAATATAATAACATTTTCATGTTAAAATTTTGACTTTTGTTCGCTTGAGTCATTTGCTAAATTGAGCTTTTCATATATTTTAATGTGTTTTAGCAAGATTCATAATTATATTAGCTGAGATTAATAAAAATGTTAGACTAAATACTCAAATAATGAAATTTGAGAAAAACTAAAACTCATTCAAAATAAATAAAGAAATATTTTCCCCTAAACTATGTATTAATCCATTCAAAATTATTAAATTAAAATATATCAGGGATCTTTGTATCACAATAGTTTTTTTCTTACATAACCAACAAAAAATATTATATATAGGTTAAAACCTACACGAAAACGATGAACAACATCTAAAGATATTTTAACACAGTTCTTAGTATAAAATGTACATTTATGTAATATCAGAAGCATTATTAATAAAAAAATTAATGTCATAACATATTAGAAGACTGGAAGATGAAACCGATGATGAAAATAAGAAATTATTAAAATCTTACTGAAAATATTTTTTTATAGAAATAGGAATACGAAAAGATTTAGAAGATTGTTAATATTTTTAAATCGTATATTTATCTAATTGATTTTATTTTGACGTAGTTAATATAAAGTAAAAAGAGATGAAAAGACATGAGATATATGTATTCTTAAGTATAAATTTTAAAAAAAGTTATGATGTATATTAATGTTTTATTTTGATTGGACTATCATTATTAATTTTGTGATGATGCGTCAATTTCTCATGACACAAAAAAGCTTATGTGTCAACCCATGGAGAGACACTTGTGTTATCATAACCAAAATTTTCTTACACATATTTTTTGTCAACATTGATTCTTATTAATACAATTTAAAGTTGTACATCACAACCATATAATTACATATGTTTGAGAATTAGCTCTTGCATTCTTAGCTAAAAGCTTAGCTTGAGAGTTTTCTTTTCTTTTGATATATTGGAATTGAACTTTACCTCTATCACGAAGGAGAGCTAATATGTCTTTCACATATGTGGAAACTTCTTGCAATGTGCGATCTTTTGCTCAATAACTATGTAGCACCCTCCTGAGATGGGAGTATAAAGTAGTATTAACTCATGCAAATGTAACATGCTCAAAACCTTGTCTATTCAGATGATACACTACCTCTCTCAAAGCATATGCTTCCGGTTCAAGAGGAATGGTGATTGAATCAATGGATGATGACCCTTGAATGATACCCTAGCCAGAACTATTATATAGAATCCATGTTATACCTGCTTTATCATGATTAGAAAGCCAAGATGCATCCACTTTACAACAGTAGTTATTATTGTTAGAGCTAACCCGATTCTGTTGGTGAACTTGAACAATAAACTGGTTTGTTTATGGTTGAATATCATTTCGCTGCTTCAAATTAGCCTAAACCCATTGATTCATTTGAATAAGAGCCCTATTAATAATCTATGGAATAAAGCCTCTACAATTATTGAAGACATTATCATTGTGCATTTTCCATATATATCAGCCAATAAATGTTGTTAAATGATGCCTTTATCCATAAATAGTTTCCTGGAGATCAAAGACATAGTATACACTATTAGCCAAGGAGTGATGGAAAATTTTCTCACTATTTGAGCGTCTCAAAGGTGTCAAAGTCCAAATCTCCTGTGAAACTATACATATGAAGAGAAGATGATTAATGTCCTCAACAGCTTCACCACACAGATGGCATGTGGGATCTAGTGTAAGTCTTCTTTTCACTAACTGATTATCTACTAGTAGGCTATCCTTGATAACTCTCCACCAGAAATGTTTCCAATTTGTAGGTATATTGAGCTTCAATGATTTGGCGTATAAATGTTTACGGTTGTCAATGTTATGTATGATCAGTCTGGTTAAGGAGGAGAGAATAGCGTAACCTGACTGAGTAATTGTCATCCTTTAAGTAGATCCATTATGGTCTGTCTTGTTGATTTGACCAGGAAGGTTTGACCAGTTTTACAATAGGAATATCATGAGGCTGGATAAGCTGGTGAACTTTTCCTCCATCCAATAGCGGTTTGTTATATCCAATAGAGAGGAAACATTATGTCTGTAGGAGGTCTAGGAAGAGAACTTAGAAGTGGTCGTGGAGGTGTGCAGGGAAGCCAATTATCTTGGAATAACTTAGCTTGTTTACCATTTCCAATTACCTAGCGCAAACCTTGCTTTATGATGGGTAAACACTGTGCCATTACCTTCCAAGCATAAGATGTCCTCCCACTTGCCTGAACTGTTAACATATTTGTATGAGGAAAGTATTTAGGCTTGAAAAGTTTTGATAATTAGATATTTGGATGAGACAAGATTCTACGGACTTGCTTAGTTATTAGAGATTTATTAAAAAGCTTTAAGTCTTTGAAACTCAAACCAACCCTGACCTTTTGGCTTAGTGATAGTGTTTCAAGCCACCCATGGTATTATATATCCTTCTTTCAGGGGCGGATGCATGGTGGAGGTTGTGGGTGCAAGTGTACCCACTAAAATATAAATACATGTTTGTTTTTCACTAGACAATGATATTAAAGTGGTAAAATGGTTTGTGATGCACCCATTAATTTTTGAGATCATAGGTTCAATTCTCTCCTTTTACAATTTTCAACTCATTTGTTTTGTAGACTAGATCCGCCCCTGCCTTCTTTGCCATTAGACCACTAGAATTGCCTAACAGCTTGAGTCATAGAGTTGAGAATTTTATTAGGCAAGAGAAAGCATGACATAGAATAAGTAGGTAAAGCAGTTGTAACAACTTTAATCAAGATCTCCTTTCTTGCATTAGATAACAACTTAGCCTGCCAGTTAGCGACCTTTTCCTTGACTCTATGTTGGATGTAATTAAAGGTCTCGATTCTATTTCTTCCCACCGTTTCTGGCAAACTTAAATATCTTCCAAAACCCCCAACTTTGGTAATCTTAGTTAAGTTAATCAAGTTATTTTGAATATCAAAAGATGTACCCTTGCTGAACATAATAACTGATTTTCAAAAATTTACCTCCTAGCCTGAGACAATAGCATAAGTTTTGAGAGCATTCAACATATAAATGCATTCCCCTTATATTGCTTTACCAAAGCAAGTGAATCGTCTGCAAATAATAAGTGTAGGATTGCTGGTCAACTTTTGCTAGCCTTGTAACCATGTATCTCTCATTTGCAAGCTTTATGATTAAGTATAGATGTTAAACCTTCAGCACATAACGTGTAAATGTAAAGAGAGATAGGATCACCTTGTCTAATGCCTCTAGTTAGGGTGATATGCCCTATTGATGAGTCATTAATAAGGACTGAGTAAGTTACAGATTTATTGCATGTCATAACCTAGGAACACCATTTAGCAGCAAATCCTAGTCTTTTCAGCATGTATTTAATATAGCTTCATTCAAGTCTATCAAAAGCTTTAGCTATGTCTAATTTAAGATCCATAAATTTGTTCTTTCTATTTCTAGTGGTTAAACTGTGGATAAGCTCACTATAAGAACACTATCTGTTATTTTTTTCGCAAATTTGCTAACTATATACATATAGGGGGATATTGATTCATTTGTGTTTTTCAAGTTATGTTAAAATTTTATGAAGTTACAAAAGAACCAATTTTGTTTTTTCTTTTGTTTTTAAACTCTAACATTAATTTGCTTTCTTTTCAATCTTACCTTCTTCCCAAACTCAAATTACTTAAGCTTCCATTTAAAAATCAAACATCTTGCATTAACAAGTGATGATGAAATCCAATTTGTTTTCAAAAAGTTGTCTAGTGGTTTAAGAATGACTAACGATATGAAACTTTTGTTTGTCCTCAACTCTTATCATATGGGTCATCCCTAACTCCCCTCACTCAACCACTGTAAGTTTTTGCTCAAATTTGGAATGAATGTACATGAACTTTACTATGTCACATGGTTCACAATGAACAGTTGATATAAGTATATCAAAACTCAATCAAAAACGGAAAAGAATGGTGTGATTCTATAATACAAGAAATAACAATCTTTTGTTATATAAGAATATAAAAGTAGTTTCTATATTATAATGGTTTGAGGAACTGATATTTGAAACTGTGTTGTCAAAAAATATTGGAAAAAGGGAGCTCAGAATTGTGACATGATCATCTGGAAATCAGATGAATGTGAAGGACCCAACCATCACTTAAGTCTAACATCATCAACGCTCAGTGCACCAGCCGGGAATCGAACCCGGGTCTGTACCGTGGCAGGGTACTATTCTACCACTAGACCACTGGTGCCTTGATGCCAACTAAATCGTTTGAGAAGTATTGTACTTTTGTCTCACGAGTGGGTCCTCATTGTTAAGCTTTATTCTTTTATATAAATTTAAAGTAAGATTTATGGAATCAACTTCATGCTATAACTATTTGTAAAAGGTCTTAGTTTGTTTATGTGCCGCTTTGGAATTGAGTTACTTTCTCTTTCGCAATTCCATAGTTTTCGTTGCCTCGAGCTTGTTTAACTATGTTTTCAGGCTCACTCTTCACTCTATTAATCTTGATAGGGGCCTCGCTTTATGCTCGCTCTTATCCAATCTAATTTTAAATACTTTCCATATTCTTCTTCTAGTTGTTTTTTTTTCTCCATTGTTAATCCGACATAAAAAAAAAGATTTCACCTCTAAAAAGTGTTCATATACCACATTTACTTTGATTAGTTCCCGGTTTCTCAACAATGGCATGGTCGCTAAGACACAGAAGAATATATTCGTGAGAACCCAAGAATATAAAATCCATCATTATGAGTAGCGTGGACATTCGGTTCTTCGGGCCGGATTCGGATCGGTTCCGACCAATTATGGAGAGTTCGGGTCTACCTATTTAGAAATCATTTAGAAATCGGTTGAATTTTGAGTCGGTTCCTGGTCAGATTTTGGTTTATTCTGGTCAGTTTTTGAAATTTTTAAAGAACCGAATTGAACTTGAAAAAATCCAAAAAATCCGAATAAACCGAATTACCCGAAAAAATATAATAAAAGAAAAAAATATTAATTTATATATAATCATTAAATGTATATATTTCGGGTATGGATAGCCAAAACATTTTAATTTATAAACCGTTCGTATTTTTACTCGGATTCGGGTCGGTTCAGTTACATATTATTTGATTCAGTTCCGGATCGAATTTTCGGATTGCATTAGTTGCCCAACCCTAATTATGACCAACTCCATTAACGATTAAAGATTGGTTGGAATCTAGTAAATGGGCCAAGCGGCCCATTTAGTCAGATAAAGAATACGAAATCACGGGAAGCGCGTGAAGATTCGCGAGTGGGGTGATGGGATGAGGCAGGCAGGTGACTCTTCGGTAGCGTGAGAGGTCACACCACACACACAATACAACGCGGCTTGCCGGATATGTGTGAATGTCACACTTCCTAAAGATTCTCTCTGTATTCCCCAAGGTATATTCCTCCCACCTTCTACAAAAATACTCTTTTCTTTTTGTTTAAATATACTCCTATAAATTATTCTTAATGATAATTTTGTGTATTCAAATTCAATAACAATGCATTTTATATTGCAACTTTTTTTCTTTGGCAAAATTCAATTTTTAGGCATATTTTAGAAATATAAAACTTTTTTATGGTCTACTTTTGTGACTTATACTTTTTAAACTTTTAAATAGCCTTTAGGCTTTTTTACTACTATTTAGTAAAAAAGAAACTTAAGGAGGAAACAAAATAGGAGAATAGGACCAGTGGACACTCCCCTCTCAATTTGCGTATAAACACATAATAATAGACAATGTAATGGAATCTATCTAAGTATTTTTTTCCAAAAAGACTTTGTTTTAAATATTAATAAAAATAAAATGATGAAAATGAGTCGACGTTCTTATCTCAACGTCACGAGAAAAGTCGAATCAAAATTATTTCTTTCCGAAACAATTGAATCCTACATATACCCGAATATTCTATCCTCTTTATACAAACCCCAAAATTTACAATTTTACGGTTTTGCCCTAAATCATTTTTTTCCTTTAAAACATCAAAGATTCGGTTTTAGGTACGCGACGGCCCGACACACCATATTCTCTCTCTCTCTTTCTCCTTAAAACTTCCTACTTGAGCTTCAAGTTTATTATTCCCTTTCTCTATTTACATCCAATATTCTCTTCTCTTTCAACCTTCCTCTTCCCCCTCCTCCTCTCTCTTGATTTTATGGTCTCTACTTCGAATCAACAAACCACACCAAGTGTTTGCTTTAGATCTGTTTACGACGATGATTAATAACGTTGCCGACAACATGGATTACGCCTCTAAAATGCAGAGATGTCAAGCTCTTGAAGAAGAACAGAAAAAGATCTTAGTCTTCCAACGTGAGCTCCCTTTGTGTTTAGAGCTCGTGACCCAAGGTATATTACTAGTATGTATATATATCTTCTCTCTTTCGTTTTTCAGTTTCTCAAATTTCATTTTATTGATTTCTTTCTACAGCCATCGACAAGTGCCGGAAAGAGCTGTCGGAGCACGTTCATAGCCAATCCGAATGTTCTGAGCGGACGACGAGTGAGTGCGGCGGCGGCGGTGCGGTGTTTGAGGAGTTTATCCCCATCAAGCGGAGTTCCTCTTCCTCCGACGAAAACGAATCATCTGAACACGACGGAGATGAAGAAAACGGCGATAAGAAGAAATCGGATTGGCTTAGATCTGTTCAGTTATGGAACCAGTCGCCAGATCCACACCCCAAAGAGGTAAAAAAATAGCAAATCGGAAATTGATTTTTGTGAAGCACCCTAAGTCGAGATCTGATTGTGTTTGTTGGTTGAAAATCCACAGACGACGGTAGTTGTTGAAGTAAAGCGAAACGGCGGTGCGTTTCAACCGTTTCAAAAGGAAAAGCCGGTGGTTGCGGCGGCTAAGGCTAAGACTGATTCTCAACCGCTAAAATCAACCACTCCGACAACGACCATGACGACGTCGAGTTCCACGGCGGACACCGGCGGAAATAAAAGAGAATCAGAGCAGCAGAAACACTCGCAAATGCATAGGAAGCAAAGACGTTGTTGGTCGCCGGAGTTACATCGGAGATTCTTGCACGCGCTTCAGCAACTTGGAGGATCACATGGTAATAAGATTAAAATCCATTTCCCAAACGTTTTCGAAAAAAATAAACGTTGTTTGGTCGAATTGATTTTGATAATATTTTTATTTTTTTGGCCAAATCTGTGTAGTTGCAACGCCAAAACAGATTAGAGATCTCATGAAAGTTGATGGTCTTACTAATGACGAAGTTAAAAGCCATTTACAGGTATATAAATTTACACTAATCATCATTAATGATTGAGCTAAAAATTTCTAAAAAATTTTATTGAATTTTTTCAGAAATATAGACTGCACACAAGAAGACCAGCTAATCCGACAGTGACCATCGGCGGCGAAAATTCACAACAACCGCAGTTCATGGTGGTGGAAGGCATTTGGGTGCCGTCGCACGAAGCATCAAACAACAGAGTTTACGCTCCTGTGGCGGCGGGGGCAGCACAACCACCGCAATCATCAACTTCGGGAGAGAGAAGCAGCGGGCGTTGCAAATCGCCAGCAACATCTTCTACACATACACAGCATCTTCTTCCTTTGTCATAATTAAGAGTTAAAACATACTACATAAAATATATTTTTCCCCATTTTTTGACCAAGAAGGTTTAATAAACAAATACAATAAAAGAAATTTTTGATCGTTAGAATTTTAGAATAATATTGATTTTCGGTTAGACAATGTCTTCATATTACAAAATAAGGGTTCACGTGATAATGTGTGAATTGATATGTTCATATACAAAATGGACCGATGACTACTTTAACAGAAAAAAGCATATCAAGACGGTGATTATTTAAATAATATAATATGATGGAACCAGATTCTTAAGGCACAAATAATCAAATTTCGTCTATATATTATATAAGTTGATTCAATGAAATAGTCTTCGGGGTCGTATGGTAGAATTTTCTAAAAATTCCCATTATTTCTACGTATGTTTTCATTTAGAGGGTGTGTGGTCCCCGGTGGCCGAATATTCTAGGATATATAAAAAGAAGCTAATGTTTTCTTTGGCATTTTTCTTGCCATTGATTCCTTACCAAAAACTTTTAAAAATTATTATATTCGATGCTGTCCCAAGTATATTCTCTGTCATTTTTTAGTTTTTGGATATTCTCTTATCATTTTAAATTATCTTCTTGTGAAAGAAAAATAGTTATTGGTATCATCCGCTAAAAACGATTCATTAATAAACTAGGCATACCGAAACTCTTGCTTTTCCCTATATGGTATTATAGTTATTATTTATTAAAACGAAAATATATTTATAAAGACAAAGTTTTATGAACTTATTACAGAAATAGATACTTTTGGAAAACTCAATATAAATATAGAGTGCATAGATACTTTCTTGGTGAAGAAAGACAATAATAACTTTTTGTAAGCGAGAAACACTACAAAAAAATCACGCCAATTGAGAGGAAGGATTTCTTCGCAAATAGTGATTTCCAAGAAAATTGCGAGGAAACCGAGGCAGTTGTTAATCGTTAGTCGCAAATTGCCTTTCATTGCAATTCTCCTCGCAAATTTAAGAAAAATTTGCGACTTAA
This sequence comes from Anastatica hierochuntica, assembly GCA_900406275.1. Classification (NCBI taxonomy): domain Eukaryota; kingdom Viridiplantae; phylum Streptophyta; class Magnoliopsida; order Brassicales; family Brassicaceae; genus Anastatica; species Anastatica hierochuntica. The sequence goes on from OVAN01002548.1 coordinate 22,793, forward strand.
AATAATGCGAAGAATTTGCGATAAAACTAGAAATCGCCAAAAATTACGAGGAAATTGCGAGAAACAAACGCATTTTCTCACAATTTTATGCGACAAAAAACGCGAGAAAATGCGTTTGTTCGTCGCAATTTCCTCGCAAAATTATTGCAGGAAATTTCGAGGCACACTCGAAATATCCTCGCAAAAATTGAATTTTTTTAAAAAATTAACTGAATTAAATTTTAATAAAATGTATTAAAAATAAACGAAAATAATTATAAAATAAAAATACAATTATAAATGAAAATTAAATATATTATCAAAATTTTGAAAATAAAAATAAATGTTATTAAAAGTATTTTACAAAACAAAATAAATCATAAAATCTAAACGTTGTCTCTGGGCGGCTGTTGCTGCTGGGTCTTCTGCTGCTGAACCTCATAGGCGTACCTAGCAAAGTCGGGGTTTTTCTACGAAACCAAGTTGAAAAGGCGAGAATGGCTACTAACCTGCTGCTCGTAGCCAACCATCTTAGACCGAACAACACTGACCTCCTCGCGAGTCGTGTTAGCTTCTTCGCGAGCCGCGTTAGCAGCTGCACGAGCCGCCACAAGCTCTTCCTCGGCCCTCTTCAGCTTCTCCTCAAGTGAATCCGAGTAGATACCTGGATGCTCAATACCGGCTGCAGCTGAAGAGGCTTCAGATTGGAGAGACCCAACACAAGAAAACGGCATTTCGACCGGGGAGCAAGCTACAGAAGAAAACATGAAACGTTAGTAAACATATTAAAGAATTAAAAAACCAAATTATGTATTAAAAATGATTACTACTAACCTCGACGAAAATTTTGTTCTTCTCGAATTGGAAAAGACCCGTAGACTGGGCGGAGCTATCTGTGCACTCCATCGGAAGAGTCATCTCCGCATCGTCGATCCGGCGGCGGACATCGATCGCGAGCTGCTCGGGCTTCGCATCTACAAAGGTGTCGTCCGACTTCTTCTTCGTCTCTTCTAGCACGACTAGAAGATCGGGAATGTCGGCACCGTCTTTAGCCTTATTTAACATATTATATACATTATTTATTTATTTTTTATAAATATTTAAAACATTTAAATTTTTTTTTATAAAATATATAAAACATTTAATTATTTATTTTTTTAAAAAATTGAAGTACTTATGATTTTTCGGGCCTTGACCCTGAACGAGTCACGCTCTTCTGTATGCGTCGCCTCCGTCCTCTGCGTCTCAGGGTTTTTCCGGGCCATGACGCACTGCCCGCTCCTCCCAATGAGCGACTAGATGGAGCCAGACGTTGTTGTCCATCCAGTCTGGTCTCCCGTTCTCAATCCCTTTCTGTGCCCACCTCTTCTTCCATCGATGTGCTTGGTCCGAGAGGCGGTCTTTCACTTTGTTCTCGAACGCCTCCTTCACCCGTTCGTCATAAACTCGATCCCAATTGTACGATTACTGGAAAAAAATGCAAACGTTATTTAATAATTCAAAATTTAATTTGATTTTAAAAATTTTAATACTTACGATGAACGCATTGAACCAGCCATCGAGAACGGACTGAGGCACTTTGGTGATGCTCGTGTAAGGCCCCCTGAAGTGGTGTTGGAAGATCTTCATGACCTTCTGCGCAACCTTCCCGTCGTCATCGAACCTGAAATAAAGAAAAAGTCAAATTTGTAGATAATACAAAAAATATGAAGTTGAAAATAAAACTTTTAAAAAAATTATCAGAATGTCCCAGGAGGTTGTCGTGGATGAAGTCTGGACAAATCAGCCCGAGCAGGACTCCGGAGAAGATCCTCCCGAGAAATCCCTGGCGGGTGTGGTGTCGGGCCCTGCTGCGTGGGAAACGACGGGGATGTCTCCGGAATGCGTTTTGAACTGGAAGCACCCGTACCGGACGTCTATCCCGACCCAAGCCTACCTGACATCTGCAGATAGGCATTGAGGCCGAAAGGGTCGTCGTCCTGGTACATAATTGCATAAATTTAATTTTTTAGAATAATGGTTATGTAAATTAATTTTTTAAAATATTTTTATAGATTAATATTGATTAAAAAATTATTTAAACATTTTGTAACTTCAACTTTAATTATTTAGAACAATATTTATGTATACAAAATTTTTTATACATTTTTATAGATTAATATTGAATAAAAAATTATTAATAAATTTTGTAAATATAATTACTAAATATAATCGTTTATGTTCTATGTTTCATTCCGGAAATATCTAATAGTTACTTATCTAAACCACCTAAATATACTAATTATATCACCTAATTACTATCTAAACCACCTAAAAGTTTTTTATCTTTCTAAATACTAACAAATATCAAACAATTAACTGTAAAACTTACATTAAAATTTGGATCCATGGAGGAATGATAGAGAGGATTAGATAGTGACTTTTAGAGAGAGAGAGATGTGATTTTTAGACAGAGAGAGAGATTTGGGCGAGTGAGAAGAGAGAAGAGTAGGTTGGTATATATATATTGTTTTCTCGCAATTTCCTCACAATTTTTGGGGATTTGGCGCTTTGGTTTTCGATTTAGCGCCCAAAATTGCGAGGATTCCTCGCAAAATTTGGTGAAATTTTCGATAAACCGCGTAAATTAATTACGACCCGCCACAAATTGCGAGAAATCTGCGATGAATCCTCGCAAATTCCTTGTAATTTGTTTATATATATATATATATTAATATTAATATTAATTACAAGGTCCTAAAGCAGTGACATGGAACAATATGTCTTGTTCTTGTCTAAAAATGACAAAATCACCAATACGAAGATCATGTGCTTCTACGAACTCTTTTCAACCGTTGATGAGTTTTTGTCCTTCCATCTTCGCATTATATGTTTTCTTCGACGCATCTAAAAACGACAAAGTCACCATTTTGACCATGCACTCTTTCAAGAATCTCAAACACTTTCTTGGCAGCAAGACCATCGTCGAAATGAGACAAACTTGCACCATAAGATTGTTCAAAAGCTTTATATGGTTTTTGCTAAAATGGGACAAACTTGCACCATAAGATTGTCATATTAGAAATTGATGTGCAGACAGTTTTTCGTGCTTCAATTTTCTGAGAGAGCAGAATGTTATTAACACAATCAACTACTTCAATTTCATCTATTTCCAAGGAACATCTTCGTTTCAAATCTCGAAGTCCTACCATTTTCAAAGGGACTATCTCGCAGCATAAAATTAGCATGACATAGGAACATCTTCGTTTTTTTTACCTTCTCGTTTTTAAATTTCTTCGCATAAAATTTTTAGGTGAAGATGAACAAAAGAAATTTTCATTAAGTTTCTTGATGACATGCATATGATGTATTCTGAAATGCATCTGTAACCATATCATGAAACCTATTTTCTGTTTCATGTTGCGTATGACCACTAGTTCTTCCTCTATTTAGGTTCCCACTACTAGAGCTACTACCTTCTTCAACATTACAATTTTCCCATGAGAAACCCATAGATAGTAATTTGGTGTAAACTCTCTATTATATAAATGTTTCTTCACGGTGTCAATTGAGATATACTTTTCGTTCTGACATTTCACACAAGGGCAGAAGATTTTACCATGCTCTTGCGCAAGGGAGTTGTTTGTCGCTTGATAGATGAATCCACGCAAACCGTCCCGGTACTCTTTTGTTATTTTACCGGTACCAGGATCTCTGTGCCTATACATCCATCCTCGTATGGTGAAAATGTCAGGCTCCCAACTCGATATTTTTTCGATTTGTCTTTACTTTTTCTTGGTTTGAATATGTTGTGAATGAAATGGGAGAGTGTGGAGTTGTATATATCGGAAACTTTTGCGAGTGATTTGCGACCAACTATGCCCTGGCAAATATTTTTCACACCAGAAAATCATTTCAACCTAATTTTTCGTTATGCTCGCTAATTCGTCGCAAATTTTGCTAGAAAATTGCAAGGAAATCACCATCTTTCGCTAAGTCATAGCAATTTCGTTGCAAATTTACGACTGCAAACTGTTCCTAGCAATTTTGTCGCAAATTTGCGAGGAAATTGCTAGGAATAGTTTTTTTTTCGCAAATTTGCGACGAAATTGCGACCAACAAATTTTCTATAGCATATTGGTCGCAATTTGCTCGCAAATTTGCTAGAAAAAAACTTTCCTCGCAATTTTGCATGTTTTCTTGTAGTGAAAGAAGTCTAATTATCTAGTTACAATCTATGAATCGCTACAATTTATATTCTTTTTTAAAATTTTTAATAAAATAAAAAATCTAAAACAAATATACTTTTTGAAAACTGTAAAAACCCTTGATCTGTGTTTCGACAATGGAGAGGTCTGAGTAAAATTAAAAAATTACAGAGAATTCCAATCGTAGAGGTGATGAATTTTTAATTCTGACCACGATTTTATCAAGGATATGCAAGGTTCTTATCCACAATTCTCGTTTCACTGAAGCTGATTCTATCAATTTGTGGAAACTTGTCTTTTTCACTCACAGTCGACGAAGAAATCAATTTTTTTTCTTTGAAAAATCGCAGGAGGAGAAGGGGGAAGCGATGCATTTGCCAGCAACAATGTATCGATTGAAGAACTCTTGCTTTGGGAAGCTCTTCGATCTACCAGTTAGACGATGTTTTGTGTCATGTAAACTAGTGTATGCTCTCGTTTGCCGGTAAATCCTGACGAAGAAGAAGTATGAGTGGTGGACAGTCTTCGGTGGACAACCATTGCGCTTTTCACTGGCTGAATTTGGGAGCGTAACTGGGTTACCTTGCGGAGAGTATACCACTGGTTATCGTCCTGATAAACCAGTACGAGTTAAAAAAGGCGAATCTCCATTCTGAGAAACTTTAATAGGAGATGATAGAGGAGGTACATTGGGAGACTTAGCCCATATACATTGGGAGACCTAGCCCATATACTGTCAGTTAGGTTCCCAGGGTAATTGTAGCATTGTATACATTTCAGTGTTGTGTGAATCTAACAAAATAATTTCTTTATATTCAGGTGCAATTGCAAACCCAAGAAGCAGGGGGTGAAACGGTGTGATTTTATGCTCTACATTTTTATACTTGTTACTAATGTGCCAATTTTTATAATATATGATGTTGTGATGGAAGGTAACCATTTAAAAGAGAAAGTGAATGTAGAAGAGAAGGTTTAAACATCTTACTTGTTTGTACATTGACTTACTTCCCGAATACAACCACCTGGCTAAAAATATGAAGTCACGTGGATTGATGCATATGGATATCTTCAAAAGGCTATGATATATAACAAAGAATTAACAAATTAACGAAGCTTTGTGCAGTGGGTAATGATGATGGCATAATAATATTTGAGTTTTTCTCTTTTTCTTTTGTAGGACATTGTGATGGAGGATGCTGACCTTACAGAGGAAGTACCAAAAGCAGGACAAGTATCAAACATCGAACAACCAACATTTACTAATTGTTGAATATCAAACAACAAAACGGTAACTGATGTGCTAAATTTTTAATAATTTAGGATGTTGAGTTGGAAGATGAACCAGTGATAAAGAAAGGAAATGAAGAAGAAAAGGTTTTCAATTTTAACATAAATGTGTACTCATGTGGATAGCTGTATATGGATATATGTTGTGGTTATGCAAATTTGTAGTCCTTACCTTAAATTCATAACAAGCTTGATGAAAATGTGTAGTCATGTGGATAGCCGTACATGGATATATAATGTGGTTTTGTTATATAACAAATTAAGAAACCATGTGCAATATTGACGATGATGAGGCCAAAGTTTATATTTAAGTTTTTTATTTTACTTATGTAGGACCTTGTAATGACGCATGTTGATAAAATATAGCAAGTACCAAAAGATTGGCAGGTATCAAGTTAAAAACCATCTAATGGTTTGATATTCAGCAACTAGTTAATGTTTGTATGTTCAATGGACCTACTTTAATTACATAACCAGCTGGATGAAAATATACAACCATGGGGATTCTTACATATGGATAATTGTAATTTCCAGGATATACATTTTTTGTGTTGTGGTTTACTGTCCTGGTTAAAATGTGTAGTCATGTTGATTGATTCACATGGATATATGTGGTGGTTATGATGTATATCACATTATGGTAGTTTTTCCAGTGAGAAATGATGATAATTGGTAAAACAAATTTATGTTTGGCACTTCTTTTTCACAAAAGGTTGGAGATTTCGGAGGTAGACTACAGTTACCTGGTTAAAAATGTGTTGCCATGTTGATTGTTCACATGAATATCTGTTCTGATCACGATGTATAACACAAGGATATCTGTTGTGGTTACGATGTATAACTCATGGATATCTATATAACACAACGTAATCACATGGATATCTGTTGTGGTTACGATGTATAACATATTTTGGAAGCTTTTTTCAGTGAGAAATAATGACCACAAAGTTAAAAACAAGCTAGTAAACTACCTCAAAAAGAATATTCGACAAATATGGTGGATAGCAATGCAACAGCTAAACGATGATATTAAATCACAGATATGGTGGCTAACAATGGAAGATGAAAATGAGCTTCATGAGTAAGGTTTACTGTATTTCTAGAATAAGATCGCCATGTTTTAATGTACAAATTGTGGATCGTCCGTTCCATATTAAATCAATGGTTTAAATTGAAATAGTACTATCGAAACTCGTCCACAAATCTACTGTCCATGATTTGACATCATTTAATCTAGCCCGTTGAATTCACTAACCACAACTTTATTATAGACGATTGTGATTATCTCCTATACGGAAGCGAGTAACTAGATTCTCTTCGCTTGTAACGAGCTTTCTTGCGAGACTTTCGTTTGGTGGGAGATACATTAGGGATAAAACAAAGACATCTCAGTAAAAATGTAGATAAAAGTGTTTGTACGCCCAAAAGTATCTATTTCAGTAATAAAATATCAAAAACTATCTGTTTTGAGTAAATCACTCTAGTTTTATTCGGAAAATATATGGTGAAGATTTACACTACTGCTATTGCATAAATAACACTCTTTAAATATTGTCTGGTAATTTTTGTTCTCAAACACAATTTGAGTAAATGTTTCCTATTTTTCATAGACGACCTCTTCCATTCAAATTTCCCATTTATATCGCAAAGGTTTTGGATTTTTATGATTCATTGGTTATGGTAGCCTTTTTTCAACTGATTGGTGTTTCATCAAAAGTTTAAATCATCATCAAATATTTTGTCCCAGTGATTATGGTTTAGTAGATTTTAAGTTGGAAAAACATTACGTATTTATTGATTCATTGACTTAAAAAACATTTTATTAAAAATGAAAAGCGGAAGACATGAGTACAAAGATGCTTATGCAAATCTTAAGGTTGCAAATTTAATATGTTGTGGTTAGAACTTATGTCTTCTAAATACTTAGTTTCACTAAGAAAATATCTAGTTTTCAAGTAACTAGGGGTTTGTTCCGCGCTACGCGCGGATTATGTGTATATATATTGTTATTTTAGAAGTTGTTATTAGAATTTAAATTTAGATTTCAGTTCTCATTCAATTTAATTTTGTTTCTATAAATTATACAAAAGGATATGAAATAGTGGCGAGTGTGACTGTGAGGGTAAGTGTTAAGGTGTGGATAAGTGTTAATAATAGATTTGTCCTTTCTGATTCTACTCTTATTTATACACAATAATTTTTTTAATGTCTTTTGTTGGGTTTATGCAGCCGTTTTCTTTGTTTTTTGACTCTTGTTTGCTGATTTTTTATGAAGTCATTCCATTTGTGAAAGTAAAATTATCTTACTGGCTTATTTTAAGCAACAATCTTTCTAAATTATTTTGATATTATTAATTTATTTAGGTTGGTTGCTTAGCTCAAATTTATTTGTATCATTATACAACTAAATTTTAATATTACGATGTATGCATCTTCTGTATACCTTCTTAAACTTAATAATGGAACAATCAATTTATGCTAGAGACTAACTTTAAATATGATACATGACTATGCAATCGATGAATAATAAAATGAATTTGCCACAATATAAAAAAAAATGTTTTGTTCTTTGAAAATGTTTATTCTTATGCGCATAAATTGTTAGTGATTATCTTGTTATGAAATTTTGTACATCATCCTAATGTTATATATTTTGTAAATACTTTGAGTGTTTTTAAACCGTTAAAACATTCGTATAAATGTAATTTTCTCTTTTTGGCTTTTTTTTAAAATCATTTCTTCATTTTATAATACTTCTAAGTTTGATTAATGTTTTTATTGGGTTTTTTTATTTATGTTTGTGGTATCATTACAATTTTTCTTCTTGATTAATTTCTTATGAAATGTTAATTTTTATAAATTCGATCTAAATATATCATATAAATATTATTTGTGCATCACCCAGATCCAAATGTAGTTATAAGGTGTTAACTGGCACCTTTTAAAGTAGTTAATTTTTAAAAATTTGAATTTAAACAAATTTTGTGTATTATTTTGTCAAAATATTCTTTGAACACCCTTAGAAATTATGTTTTAAAGTCTCCATATGTATTTGGTTTTATTTTTTGGTCCAAATCTTATCAACTAAAACATAAATATACACCATTTTTCATGTGTAATTTTTTAAATTGAAATTGTCTTAAAGTTTTTATTAAATTGTCTAATGATTCTACTCTTATTTATACACAATAATTTTTCTAATGTCTTTTTTGGGTTTATGCAGCCGTTATTCTTTGTTTTTTGACTCTTGTTTGCTGATTTTTTCTATAAGTTAGTGCATTTGTGAAAGTAAAATTATCTTACTCGATTATTTTAAGCAAAAATGTTTCTAAATTGTTTTGATATTATTAATTTATTTAGGTTGAATGCTTAGCGCGAATTTATTTGTATCAGCATATTGCTAAATTTTAAAATTAAGATCTACGCATCTTCTGTATACCTTCATAAACATAATAATGGAACAATCAGTTTATGCTAGAGACTAAATTTAAATATGATACATGACTATGCAATCAATGAATAATAAAATGAATTTTCCACAATATAAAAAACATGTTTTGTTATTTGAAAAGGTTTATTCTTTTGCGCATAAATTGTTAGTGATTATCTTGTTATGAAATTTTGTGAATCATCCTAATGTTAGATATTTTGTAAATACTTTGAGTGTTTTTAAACCATTAAAACATTCGTATAAATGTAATTTTCTCTTTTTGGCTTTTTTTAAATCATTTCTTCATTTTATAATACTTCTAAGTTTGATTAATGTTTTTATTGGTTTTTTTTATTTATGTTTGTGGTATCATTATAATTTTTCTTCTTGATTAATTTTCTTATGAAATGTTAATTTTTATAAATTCGATCTAAATATATCATATAAATATTATTTGTGCATCACTCAGATCCAAATGTAGTTATAAGGTGTTAACTGGCACCTTTTAAAGTAGTTAATTTTTTTAAATTTGAATTTAAACAAATTTTGTGTATTATTTTGTCAAAATATTCTTTGAACACCCTTAGAAATCATGTTTTAAAGTCTCCATATGTATTTGGTTTTATTTTTTGGTCCAAATCTTATCAATTAAAACATAAATATACACCACTTTTCATGTGTAATTTTTTAAATTGAAATTGTCTTAAAGTTTTTATTAAATTGTCTAATGATTCTACTCTTATTTATACACAATAATTTTTCTAATGTCTTTTTTGGGTTTATGCAGCCGTTATTCTTTGTTTTTTGACTCTTGTTTGCTGATTTTTTCTATGAAGTTAGTGCATTTGTGAAAATAAAATTATCTTACTCGATTATTTTAAGCAAAAATGTTTCTAAATTGTTTTGATATTATTAATTTATTTAGGTTGATTGCTTAGAGCTAATTTATTTGTATCAGTATATTGCTAAATTTTAAAATTAAGATCTACGCATCTTCTGTATACCTTCATAAACATAATAATGGAACAATCAATTTATGCTAGAGACTAATTTTAAATATGATATATGACTATGCAATCAATGAATAATAAAATGAATTTTCCACAATATAAAAAACATGTTTTGTTATTTGAAAAGGTTTATTCTTATGCGCATAAATTGTTAGTGATTATCTTGTTATGAAATTTTGTGAATCATCCTAATGTTATATATTTTGTAAATACTTTGAGTGTTTTAAATCGTTAAAACATTCGTATAAATGTATTTTTCTCTTTTTGGCTTT